>JAGXCT010033205.1:7806-19746 GCA_022495035.1 Philopotamus ludificatus | reverse complement strand
TTGTTAGGTTAGGTTAGGTTAGGTTAGAGTTTTGTTAGCTTAGGTTAGAATGTAACTAGCTTATATTTAAATTCTATTAGGTTATGTTAGTAATTTGTTAGGTTAGGTTAGATTGAAATTAAATTATATTTAAATTGTATTAGGTTAGGTTAAAATTAGGTTATGTTGGAAATTTGTTAGGTTAGGTTAAATTGAAATGAAATTATATTGAAATTCTATTAGGTTAGGTTAAGATAAAATAAGGTTATGCTAGAATTTCGTTAGGTTAGGTTAAGTTAAATTAGATTAGGTTGGAATATAATTGGGTTATATTTAAATTCTATTAGGTTAGTTTAAAATTAGGTTATGTTAGAAATTTGCTAGGTTATGTTAGATTAAAATTAAATTATATTAGGTTAGGTTAGGATAAAATAAGGTTAGGTTAAGTTGAGTTAGGTTAGATTAGAATTACGTCATAATAAAATATTATCAAGGTTATTAAGATTTAGCTTTTACATTTTATCAGACTAACATTCAAATAATATGCGTCCAAACTAAATAATAAACGGCATTACGTAGTGTTACGAACTTCATTTAAAAAATCCGAAAACAACCTGATGATTATTCTTTATTATTATAATTAAAATAATATAAAACAATATATATATATTGCCATTTATAGCGTTTATATCAAGCATCGAACATAAAGCTCTGATTTTATAACGATAACGTATAAATGTGTAGATTTCAATCGACCACGTTTATTCACACACTCGATGTAAATAAATATCAATAATTCAAACCTTGATATCCTCCGATAATGGTTGTTATTACAGTAATATTCATCTGTAACTCGTGGATAAACAAAATCTGGATATTGATTAAGTGTATACGTATAGCGAGCGTAGGGACGCATACCTCTGCTCCCCGTTGTAATTATTTCCAATATCCCAAAACTGCTTTCGCTACCCTCGTGTTGGCTCAGACATGGATTAACTACCCTGCATTATCGCCGACATCCATCACAAAGAGAGTTCGCACGATACACAACTAGTTGGATGGAACAAGTTTGTACAACGTGTATGTACCACTGGCCGATATCTATCCATTGTAATTCTCTGACAAATGTTGCAAAACGCCGTCGGATTGGAATACGATTTCAAGCAATAGATGGCGTTGCCGATGCGAAACTCAAATTATCGCCCAAACACATTATTCTTCAGCCGAATATTTCGCCTTTTTTATATTATATCGCGCGATAAATCTCAAACTGGAAAAACTTAATATGAATACACTTATCAATCTCCAGACATATTTCTGCGGGTATGAATAAAAGATCGCTCCCATTCAAATACCGAAATCCCCATCTTCGCCTTTGACTCCTGGAGGATGATATTCTGGGGGGGGGTGGGCGGTTGTATATCCTGAAGGTGTCTCGCACTGGTTATATTTACGCTCAGAGCCATATTAAGGAATCCTGTCGGGGCTTTAGTCTCGACGGGTGTTATTTCTTCCCACAGGATTCGAAACTCGTAAAGATACGGGATTTAGGACTCGTCCCGTGTCCTCCCTCCCCTTTGCTCTTTGATGCGGCTGAAGGAAAAATCATGGAAACCTGGGATTATTCCCGGGCTAACCGCGGGGGATGAGTGCACATGAATCATCGGGCCGTTTATTTGATGGTTGAATATTTGTATGGAAACAAAGCAGCTTGGTCCGCGATTTGGGTGTATGATAATGCGATGCTTAGAATTTTCTATATGAACATATGAAAAAAAATCCAAAAAATATTCTTATTAAGAATAAAATATAAATATATAGGATTTATTTCACGCATCTTGAAAATCTTAAGGCATCAACTTCAACTCTTGTTTTTTTCCGAGCCTTTTTTTTGCTACCGTTCAGAGTTACTGATGTTTCATTTTCAGATTAATATATTAGAGAAACACATTATACCATATTAAAATTCTAATTTTTGTCCGCTACTACGAAACCTAATGTTATTTATATTTAATAAAATAATATCGATACTTCAGTATAGCTTATTTTTTTAAATACTATCAAAAATCTATAGAGAGCTGTATAATATTTATTCTATGTAAATATACATTTCCTGGACATGTTTTAGACCGGGTTGATAAAACAACACATTCTTAAAAATCAATGGATTTATTTTTAAAAATCACAGAACTTCCGATTAAAAATTGATGATTGACGAGCAATGATTTCTAAATTAATTATATTATTTATGGAATTCGTGGTATTTTCTTATTTTGCCAAATATTATAAATACACTATGGACGATGCTGGATGTGCCGAAGTATAATAATTAAATAATTTGTATATAATATTTATTATTACAAATTAGTAGGGTTCAAATACTAATTATAACTATGTTGAAAAGAATTACAAAAAGGATCTATAGTAATGTATCAAGACCACGATTGAAAAAATCTTTAACTGTTCTTCACTATATCCTTTTGTAAGTAATGCCAAAAATTAACACTAGCATTAGGTCTTCCAATTAGAGTCGCTAAAACTCAAAAAATGTCGTAATTCCATGCCGTAAAATATAATATTCTGGGATTTGACAAGACTATTGAAGTTCTTTCCCCATTTTCTACGAGGTTTCTATGCGTAACAATGTTTTTTGCAGCATAAATAACAAGGTAAGGTTTTCACTAATTTTAGGGCCAAATATAAATCTTATAAGTTTATCAAAACACGATAAAATATCTCATTAATTAGTTGTTACGTTATAATCCTGTAGTCAGTAATATTTACACGGTTTTGATCCCACGGCCTGATATACCATCCACAGTTGAATAAAGGACTTATATCAATTTTAAAAACATATTGAAGATAATGATTTTATATTATATCAATCTAGATGAGAATTTAAGAGTTAGAAAAACATCTGTATCAGTTTAAGAAATTAAATAAACCACTGCTTAAACCACCGAGCAATAAACCAATTGAAGATTAATATAACACGACAATTATCACGAGTCTTGGTGTTTAGGGAGAAGGATTTGATGACCTGGATATTTAAGATATCGAAGAACTAGTCGAAATGTTAGATGAACCTACCACGATTAATGACTCAGTTGCAGCGAAGTAGCTACATGTTTTACATTAAAGTCAATAAATGACAGTTTGGGATTGGCTGATTTATTAAAACATTTTTTTTTATAGAAAATTACCCTATAATGGAAAGAAATTTGAGGTTAAAGAGGGAATCATCAAAGTCATTAGTCCAAAAATGTATATGCTAAAAGCAGACAATCGCTTATTACAATTTTTTTAAAGGCTAGATCAAAAAATAATTGACAGTCTTTCGATGATGGAAACTCTCAACCGATATCGAAAAGGAGTCGAATACATATACACTAGTATTTCAGAAGTGAATAAAGATAGAAACATAATGACTGGTGGTACAAACAATGGTCGGAGACACAAAAAATCCGTAGATCGAATGATGAATCTCTTTCAATAAACAGTGCAAAAGCATCTTCATAGTTTTGAACTTAACAAAAGGGTTCTAAAAAAAACCTTTATTGCATAAGTTTCTAAAACAACCCAGACACAATTGAGGCCAACTATTAAAAACCATAACTGAAGACTTTTAAAAACACATATATTTTTCTGAGAAAAGCCGATACTAACAATTTAGTTATAGTGAACGAGTATAGATGTGAAAGCGTTGTGCAGATCAATTAGAGTATAAGTTTTTTCCTAAAGAATATGTGTGATGGTTCGGGATGAAGAACAGAATTAATATTGTATTGCTGTTTTAAAATATGAACTTATCCCATTGTTTGACAATACAATTGAAAAAATCTATTCACGTTTATGGAAGATGGAGCTCTTCGCTATAAGTCCTGTAAAACAACTTCCTGGAAAGACGATCAATGTCTCCATATTTTGCATTGGCCTGGACGATCTCTAATGACGTTTTTAACTCAGAAATTAACTAAAATCGACAGCAAAATTAAGCTACTTTTGTAATAACTAAGAAATTAGAGTTACTTCATTTAAGAATATATTATGGAGCATATATTTACTTGTTACACGTTAGTGTCAAAATCAGAATAATCTGAAATAATAGAGATGATAAATGAAAGACCTATTTAATATAAAATGTATATTTTCTGTGATGCATTTAGAGAAAAATAATGGATTATTTTCGATTATGTATGAATTTCTAATTTTTCTTAACAATTTAATTTTTCTTCTTGTATTACTCGACGTTTTTGTGAAATCATATAACCGTGTTATACGAGGCCCGAGTGTATGTGCATTTAATTAATAAAATGGTGATTTATTTCAATAATAATCCAGTCTAACATAACTAATAAAATCACAAATGTATTTTATTACGACTAGGAAATATTTCCGAAAATTACTAAATATATATTAATACATATAGAAAACATTCGAATATTGTGCTTTTAAGTTTGTATTTAAAATGATCTATTTGCGGATATTAGAGCTTTTGTTATGTTAGCATTCTTTATGTGTAGATATTTTTTTTAAATATAAAATAAAAATTGATCTTTTCGGTTAAACGTGTTTCTATGCGACCACACCGTCGCGTACTTATGTCCCTATTCTTCTAAGACTACCCGGTATCACCTTGGATTTTTCAAAGGTGCATTCACAGGAGCAATTAGTCATATCGATCGATATCTGTCCCACGGCCGCATTGTCCATTGTCGCCTGAGCGTGTCCTTGCATCGAAACCCGTTTCGTCATTGTCGTTGCCATTCGTCTATGTCGCGGCTGTCGATGACGTCACAATGAGTCCCGAGTGTTACGGGGAGCTTCGGCCGCGACTTGCCCTTTCAGGTGGATCGGCTGCGATCCTACCCAATGTCAAACAGGTAAAACCGTAATTAATCTGTTTTGTATGCCCCGGTAAACTTTCATGCCGAAAATTTGAATTTGGTTATTTTTTGCCATTGTGGATTTTGACACGACGAAAAATTACCCTCATTTATATTTTTCTTTTACACAACATTCTGGTTTGGATATTTGCTATGGAGGTCTTTTCTTTTCTCGGCAAACGTCACAACGTGGGGAGCAGACAGATTCCCCGGGGCCGTCGCACACCACCGATACAACCAATATTCATTTTAATTAAATATTTTACACAATTTTACCCGCACACATACTAATTATAACAAATTAAATTATGTATCTTTGTAACATAATCGAGCGTAATCTGCCATTACAACGTATGGAGAAATAATGCATCATCATGATCATGATCATTTACAATCTTGAAATGATCAGGAAGTTGCAAATTTTTGCCAATTTTCCGTGATGATCGATAATAACGTGTAATTTTATCTCAATTTAAAATGTTTAACCAACAATTATTCGCAAATGATTGCGAAAATATAATTAAATTGAGCTGGCTGATGAACAAAATTACATTAATTCACCACTGATTATAATTTTTAATACAAATTTCCATTAAAATGTGATATGAAAGTGCGTTAAATATCAAGCTACTATATTTTTGGGTTTTTTTCAGCCATTGTAACCAAAGTAATATTATATCAATAATTTACTTGATGGGTAGGATTATTATTATAGAATTAGGTAATGTTGAGGTTATGTTAACATTTTATTAGGCTAAAATTAGAATTCTATTAAGTTAGGTTAGGATCAAATAAAATTATGTCAGAAATTTGTTAGGCTAGCATAGATTATACTCAAGTTATATTAAAATGTTATTAGTATAGCTTAGATTAGTACAAAATTAGGTAATGTTAGAACTTCATTAGGTTAGATTGGGTTATAATTAAATTATATTGAAATTCCATTAGGTTAGGTTAGAAATTTGTTGGGTAAGGTTAGATTATAATTAATAAAATGCTATAAAGTTAGATTGTGTCAGAATGTGTTAAAATTCTATTATTATAGCTTAGGCTAGTATTAAATAGGTTATATTAGAAATTCATTAGTTTAAGTTAGATTATCATTAAGTTATATTAAAATTCTATTAGCTTAGGTTTAAATAAAATTAGGTTATGTTAGAAATTTGTTGGGTTAGGTTAGATTATAATTATTTAAATTCTAAAAAGTTAGATTAGGATAAAATTAGATACTATCAGAAATTAGTTTGGTAAGCTTAGAATATAATAAAACGCAATTATTATAGCTTAGGTTAGTATTAATATAATATTAATAATATTGGGTTATGTTAGAATGCATTAGGTTAGATTGGGTTATAATAAATTTTATTGAAATTCTATTAGCTTAGGCTGGTATAAAATAAGGTTATCTTACAATTCATTAATTTAAGTTAGATAATAATTAAGTTATATTAAAATTCTATTAGCTTAGGTTAAAATAAAATTAGGTTATGTTAGAAATTTGCTTAGTTAGGTTAGATTATAATTAATAAATGCTATTAAGTTGGATTAGGATAAAATTAGATTATATCAGAAATCAGTTTGGTTAGCTTAGAATATTTCAAAATTAAATTATTATAGCTTAGGTTAGTATAATATTAACAAAATTGGGTTATGTTAGAAATTCATTAGGTTGGTTTGGTTTATAATTAGATTATATTGAAATCCCATTTGCTAAGGTTAGGTTAAAATTAGATTATGTCAGAATTTTGTTTGGATAGTTTAGAATATGTTAAAATTCTATTATTATAGCTTAGGTTAGTATAAAATTAGGTTATTTTAGAAATTCAGAAGTTTAAATTAGATTATAATTAATAAAATGCTATTAAGTTAGATTATGATAAAATTAGATTATATCAGAAATTTGTTAGGTTAGCTTACAATATATTACAATTCAATTATTATAGCTTAGGTTAGGTTAGGTTAGGTTAGCTTAGGTTAGCTTAGGTTAGTACAACATTAATAAAATTGTGTTATTTCAGAAATTCATTAGGTTAGGTTAGATTATAATTAGGATATGCTAAAAAATTGTGAGGTTACGTTAGGTTAAAATAAAATTGGGGTTATGTTAGTTTTATTTGGTTAGGTTACGTGAGGTTAGAACTAACTTTTTATTAGACTAGAATTAGTATTTCTAGAAATCGTTTCGCGTAAAAAAGGTACAGTTTTCATACAAAAATCTCAAATTTCATCCGTAAAATCATTAGGTTTTGATTTTAAATATGGAGTTTCATTTTATCGAAGCTGCATAATTTAAATAACACATTTTTTTTAATTTTTTTCGATGTCGATTGACATTTTGAAAGCTTAATTTATATTTTATTTTGTTTTCTATTCTCAAATATAAAGATTAAAAGTTCACGTTTTTACGAACTTTGAGTAAATAAACACAAATATAAATAAAATGACGATTTTTTAATGGTTAGCAATTAAATTGAATATAAAATATGTATTTAGATTATTTTAATTTTTTATTAATGTATGTGCATATCGTGTATGGCCCTATTAATGCGTAACAGTGACAAGAGCTCCGAGAATTTCCTTGTCCCACGGAGCGGTCGGATTCCGGCGCTCCTCAATCGCAATCGCGTTTCGAAAGGATATCCCTATTGAAGGACTGGATTTCGGAATAACAAATGATATCCTTCGACGTCTGTCAAAGTTGACAATGGAGGCTGGCGTCGAGGATCCAGATGATGGAGGACCCGAGAAAAAAAACGCAAGCAGCAACCCCGCGATAAAAGTGCGTTTTACATGAAAAATCGCTCCCTATCCTCCTGTTTCGTAAACATGGGAACGTAATGCGGCTCTAATGCAGCTGCGACAATGCCCAAATTAATGACTGTGACATCGGCATTAATGCTCTTATGTAAATCATGAGAAATAAGATGCTGCGGCGGCCACGACCGTTGACGATCGAACTGTTGATTCATGGGAAACGGAAAAAAATATCGGCTCATGAATATGGCTATTTTTTATTTGTTATTAATTTGGAGCGCGGTGCGTCACTGCGAAATGTCGTCTCTGATGAAAAAATCCATACAGTTTCTTTTTTCATTTCCAGTCATTACCGTTCCCTTTCATTCCACTTTCAAATAACGCTACGTTGCGTAATCCGATTTTTCTCATTTTCCAGCATCGGAAAAAAAAACAAATTATAATAAGAAAGGGGGAGTCGGCAATCCGTCGGGGGCATTGTGTGTACCCCCCGGGTGAAACGAGGCATTTAAAATTCATTAGTTAAAAATTCATAGAGCGGCACTGAAAAGAATAAATGAATGTAACAAAGTTGTTGGGTGTAATTAATGTCCACCGGAACGGGGGAAGCGGGGAAGCGGAGTGAGAGAGGGAAAGACCCGCGAGTTCGACCTTTCAAATATTTTTGAGGTCTACCGTCTGTCAATTGTATGACCTTTGACGAAACACGATGACAACGCCATTTTTTATGATACAAATTCGATATGCCGATTAATATTTCATGGATTTTCAATAATCGATTTTGAGTAAAAAAAATACAAACTACGAGCTGAAAGCTGCGTATTTCATCGTTCTTAAAAAATGTGAGAGTTTCAGAACTACCCTCTTCTAACCCTTCCACTTATTAAAATTTAAAAATGACAACTTCAAATCTAGATTATAATATAAAATCGAAAAATCAAGAATAAATTTCTTAGATGATCTAAAATCTTTCTATATTATTATTGTTATTTAAATATTAATTCTAATCTGACAATCTGTAAATTATTCAAGCTGTTTTTTAAAAAAAATCAAAAGTTCTACTTCTTTTTAGAAGCCTCATCGCATTCAAGATTTATCGAGATTAGATTCCTTAGACTCTGGCAATATTAAAAAAATGGTTTTGAGCTTAATGTATCTGTCACGGTGGCTCAAAATCAACCGCGTCATCTGGAGGGGGTATCTCAGATACCCCAAGCATTTTATGTCAGGATATTAATGCATTCCTAATCAACATCCTTATATATTTAAAAAAATATATATTGTAAAAATAAAAATATTAAATGATATGCATCATAATTTGGTCGATATTTGGGATTTTTTAACTAATCTATATGACGCGTAAGTGAGGTATGTACTCAGTGATGTCTCGCCGGATGTGAGTGAGAAAAAATATCGCTTAAGAGGCAACAGTAGTGAATATTGTTGCTTTTATTTTTTTTTTCGCAATCGCAGACAATAAAGGACAATGATTATTTGTAAAATTTATTCATTAGACTCTCTTTTGGATAAATAAAAAAAGTTTGTAACATTGAGGATTCACATTCAAATAAAAATAAAAATCTTGTTGTCCCAATAGTCCTCAAAGGCACGGCTAGAACCACTCATTTATTTTTGTCTTTAAAATGGCTGATTATATATTCATTTGAATGGTAAGAGTACTAGGTAAGAGAGAACATCAAAGACCCCAAGCATTTTAAGTCAAGATATTGATAAATTATTATCCTTGATAAGATTATTCTAAGAATAAAAATAGTTATAAATGATATAATTTTTTCGATATTTTATTTTTTTCTGCTTCTTGCACGATTTCACTTGCACTTGGCACATCGTACCGGATGCAAACGAGAAAAATTATCGCTCCCATGGCAACTGAAGCGAATATTGTTGTTTTTATTTTTTACGCAATTGCGAACAATAAAAGACAATTACTATTTAAAATATATACTTTTATTAGTAGGATTTATATTAAAAGAGTTATTCGAGAAAAATCAAAAACTTAGGCTACCCAATAGACCCCATCGGCACGGCTAAGCTAATTAATGATTTATGACTCTAAGCTATAATAAGAGATTTGATTATTTATTAAACAAAAAATATGCTAGAATCTCTTTTCTTTTCTCTCATATTAATGAAAATGAATTTAAAAAATGGTTTCGAGCTTTGCTGATTTTAAGAGTTTTTTCAGAAATAAATTATTTTGAATATAATATAATATTTATAAATATCTTTTAATATTTTTTTTGTTGTAAGATTTAGAATTTAAGCGACATGCCATTTTTATGTAAATAATGAATATTTTATTTTAAATATAATTACAGTACTTAGTTTTATTATACTTCGATCGATTTGTAACTAAGAATAAATATTGTATTTATTATTATTATTTTTACGCGTATGTGAGACGATTCTCCGAGAGTAGCGAATAGATAATTAATCGATTCTTGTTTATGTTTATTTGTGTTGATTCAATTATTCACCCCGTATGTAAATTGAATATATTTTTAAAAAGAAAATAAATAAATAAAAAAAGGAGCGGCATATCCTTGCAGTGAATACACCCTTGTTCTTGTCCCACCACCAAATACATCCCCAGACCCCAACCCCCTCAGCCACCGCTTTTTCCATAACGACCTGCGAGCCCCTCCCTCCCTTGGAGAGAAAAGCATAATCCATCACCGCACGTCACCCCTATTTTGGTGTTCTCCTATCCCGCTCTCCCGGGCGCGGCGGGCGCAGCGTCCCGTCTCCCTCGCACCCCCCGGGGGTAGTTTCTCTACGTCCACAGTTGACGGGTGATCATTTTTCTTGGGTGCACGTTCAATCATCGCGTCACTTGCTCCTGCCCTCTCCCTCTCTCGCTCGCTCCATCCCCTCGCTCCCGGCAGGGACTTTGGGGTTGTTTCCCTATCCCGTCGACCGTGCTCGACTTTCACAGTTGTTGTTATTTGCCCTACACACATATCCACTTAGACGTCTGCCCGGCGTGCCGGCGACGTCGGATTGCATTTATTTTCGCGATTTGATGGATTCCGATTGGGAGGAGGAGGCGGCCCGAAACTTTGCGATGCAATAATTGTCAGGAGCGCCGGTCATCCCGGTAACCCCTTCGCCGCCCGTATCTCCCCCGGCCGCCATTAGATTGACTTGTCAGAATAATATTTGAATTTTAATTCGGTACACAAACGGGCGACTTGATATGCGTGTCACAACGCGCGCCCTCATTATGGAAACATTCTAATCCTCCATTTTGATACAGTCTGCGCAGTGGCGGCTTCTCAACCTGGGGCCCGCGGACTGACCAATTAAAAAATATTTTTAAAAAAAATATTAACCCATATACATATCCTAAATCTAATTTCAAGCTGGAATCATACTCTGCTTTTTTTTAAAATAAATTAGTTTTATTTTTTATTCGCTTCAACATTTTTTTGTTATGCAGAATGATTGCTTGGCTTGCTTATTTTAATTGCTCGCTTGAAAAAAAAATACAAAAAAAAATGTTACACAAAAAGGATGCTACTAAGATGAAGTTGATTTCGCATTACCTGTGGTTATAAACAATTATGTAATGAAAAATATATATATAATCGACCCTCTTATAGCGCCGAAATAGGGACAGCGCTATAGAAACCCGCCCTATAGAAGACGAAACACCCATACAAAATTTGGAGTTAAATCTTTTAATCGTATTTTGTAAATTGAGCGAAATAAACACTTTACTCCAATCCCATATTTAAAAGACCTTAAATTTACGTAATATGTAATTGAGTCTCAAAAATTCATCGTTTTGTAGTAAACGGTTTAGACGAAAGCACTATAGGAGTATATATGTTAATAAATATATTAGATATTCTGTAGTTAACTAAGTGAGTATTTCAGATAATATATTATGAGAATTGCTACATATATGTAGACCAAGGATAGTCAAACTTTTTGGCAATAAAATTTTTAATATTTTTTGTTCTGCAATTATTTAATTTTAAGCAATTACAAATTTATATTTTGCATATCTTTGTAATATTAATAATTTGATTGTGCATTTCTTCATCGATACAGTTGCTAGTGTGAAAGCTCCTTTATAACCTGACCGATGGGGTCTATAATGGGGGGAGACCCTAAGTTTTCGACTTTTCTCGAATAACTCTTTTAATATAAATCTAACAAAGTCTTATGAACAAATATTATATATAATCATTATCTTTTATTGTCTACAATTGCGAAAGAAATAAAAACAACAATATTCGCGTCTGTTACCGCGCATGTTTTTTCTCGCTCGCAACCGGTACGATGTCCCAAGTGC
>JAGXCT010033204.1:0-14209 GCA_022495035.1 Philopotamus ludificatus | reverse complement strand
ACATTTCGTATAACGAGTGACGCAGAAAAGGGAAGTCACAAACGTATGACCCACTCTTTCACATCTTCCAAATGTGCCAGATATATTAAGATTATTACATTTTTATATCCTTAGAATATTCACTGAATACTGATAAAGTATAAAATCATTTGGATTAATATTTTGTATCAAAACCTTCTAACCTTAATACGGAGAGGAACGAAAAATTACACTAGAGATAGGAAATGATTATTTGAGTGATGAGTTTATTAAAAAAACCTTCCTTTTTTCATTCCGGAAATCATCTTAATAGAACATTCTGAATATGTTATTGAAATAATAAAATGTTTGACTTTTTCAATTGATTTTTACACCTAAATCTCAAATTAATTAGGGGTTTATCCATATTGAAGATATTTTTATGCAAATAAAATTTATTAAGGCTATTCATTAAGGTTATAGATGTAACAAATTCAAAATATACCTTAATTAAACATCATACATCTGATTTATCAAAAATGGAGATACACGACTCTACATAAAAGCAACCGTTACTCCTTTCAAGTCCCTTTTCCATTTAACTAATGTAAATAAATCGATTTCTTTAAATACAATTTTGATTTATGCTTCAAAATTTGATAGAATTTGGTTTTCAAAATCAATCATTATCAATCTTAGTTGATAATTCATAATAAATTAATGTATATTCACTAGATTAAATAACATTAAAATAATGTGGTGAATAGTTAAAATAAAATATACTGGAATTCGCTCCATCATAAATGCAATTCATTATGTAAAGGTGCTATTAAAAGGACCTAGAATTAATGTCGCATTATATCAATGAAACAGTCTTTTATATATAATATATTTCTAACTGTTATTAAAATAAATTCTAAAAAGTAATTATTATTAAACATTGTTCCTTTGATTTTCTGCCATCTATTTATGAAACCATAAATACCTAAAAATTCACGTAGTTTTGTATATTTTTTAAGAAAGGGCAGATTCTACCTTGTTCGCTGTTTATTTTTTTTTACTTAAAAAAAATGTTTCATCGACCGGAACAGAACCAGTAATTAGAAGGTCCTGGTTCTGGCGAATATG
Source organism: Philopotamus ludificatus (assembly GCA_022495035.1). NCBI lineage: Eukaryota > Metazoa > Arthropoda > Insecta > Trichoptera > Philopotamidae > Philopotamus > Philopotamus ludificatus. The sequence goes on along the minus strand of JAGXCT010033204.1, from coordinate 13,123 downwards.
GTAGACGTAATAATTTGTCCCAACCGAGGTCCTTAATTTTTTGTCGTGCTAACTCAGCCAGATAAAAAACGCTGTCGTGTTGCAGGATTATTTTACGGTTTTTCACAAGATCTGGCATCTTTTATTTAACATTTAGTTGATCATAATTAAATAGTTTAAAGTTAATCATGTATTTTGCATCCCATCACACAGGCAACACAATTTGTAACATTCTAGTAGAGAACCTATTTCTAATCTCTAGTAATTATATTTCTAAGTAACAAGGGTTATTCTACGTTTTCTTGCAATAATTTGCATTGTTGGGACGTTCCGTCTTGTTGCCGTCGTACAAATCGTGCGAGAGTCAAATACCTTGTCATTGAACTTTTCCTATATTTTTTAGACATCTTTGAGTAATCGAACATTGGCATTTCCTGACATTTAATATGTCCCCATAAATAGCACACATATTTCACGTGTCTTTACTGGCATTTTTAATGTAAAACTGCATCAGCGATTCGAATAGTATACTGTTTTAAAAAATATGAACATACGTTTTTGCGACATTAATTCTGGGTACCTCTGATATATTATTGAACTGGTTATACTTGGGTTATACCCAGATTAATAATAAAAACAATATGTATATCCATTGATATTATAACGATGCCATGAGTGTAGAAAATTTTTGATGAATATATGATAAATTTAAATTTCAAGATAAATTAATTATACGCAAATGATAATTATAACTGTTTCGTTTATATTTCCCATTAATTTTTCCAACATTTTCCTTCCCCTCTCTGGACAATAGATTTACTGAGCCATGTGGCTCGCAGCAATTAAAACATAATTTTATCTTCGCATTTACATTCAAAGAAATGTGCGAATTCGCACTTTCGTCGATTCAGGGCTGCCACACGATTTTATGTAGACACACATAAAAGATCATTCGTATAATAATATAAATCCCGTTCGCGGGTATTCATTCGGTTGTGGAAAAATAAAAAATTCTCTATATAATTTTCCGGGTCATGACCCCCCCGCCCTCCTAGCACAAAGTTTACGGCCCAAACTTTGATTTCTAAAAGGAAGGAAGAGGTCGCCGCTGCGAAAACATATTTTTATGACTTCATAAAAATGAAAAGAAATCTTCAAACGAAAGAAAACGTTTTATGTTTCTCCTGCGGGTAACAGGGAACACTGCCAACATTGCCCCATCGACAGTAAATTTTACATTGGACTTACGGTTATACAATATCGGAGGGGCATTTGTGAAAATTTGATTTATGGCCCGGCCCCTGACATTCCTGATAAAATTCTATCAACATTCTAATGCTTAGGGTGCCGCGTGACAAGGACACGAAGTAACATCATACTTACAGCTATGTAAATTTTCATACGTTGTTATTTTATAGTTTCATTAAAAACGTTCAAAATGGCGTGAATGAGGCTGTAATAAATTTTAAAACAGTCTTGCTTTTATTGCACATTTAAGCCCGGGAAGAGTGAATCGAATTATTCTCGGGAATAATGCGGGAAAAGCCTCCAGGATAATTTTAATGCATTCATCCCTTATACATCCTAACCAGAAAGCCAACTTTTGGCATGTATTAAAACTTGCCAAGCTTTTACATGGAACAATGAGGGTTAAAAAAACATCATGAATAATTAGTGTTGTCTGGTTGAATGTGGCCAAACGTAGCATATACAGGACTTATTTTAAAATAATTTAATTATATTGCGAACGAATTAGTTTTATTAGTATTAGCGCGACCGAATAGTAATCAAAATTTCTTCGATTAGCTCATTCAAAGTTAGTTTGTATACAGACACGGTTCCGAAAACAAGTAAGTTTTGTTTTTACGTTAAAGCCATGGTTGTAAATTTTATGTTTCAGTTAAATTTATTTTTCCAAGTCAAGTCCAACAATAGAAGAAGCACACTTACGTCAATGTATGTTATTTTTGTTCGATCGAGGAATGAAGGCAAACGAAGCAGTGAAATCACCTTTACTTACAGGGATATTCTGAAGCTCAACAAATGTCATCGTTGGTTTGAAAAAAATAAAAATGGAAATAGGAATCTCAGAGATGTCGCATAAAAAGGACGCCCCAAAAATTAGATGATGATATCATTTTCATCGCATAGAAAAAATGTACAGGCAAGGAATTTGGTTTCCTCATGATTTGACGGAGTCGGCGCTTGATCAACAGCGTACCATCTACGCATCTCTTTTGTCTCGGTATGAAGCCGATTCGTTTTTGAGGCGAATTGTAACTGGAGAAGAGAAGTGGATGCTATACAATAATCCTGTATGAAAAAAACAATGGCTTTCTTTCGGAGAAGTACCTATTCCGATCCTTCGACCATCACTAACAATAAAGAAGGTGCTTGTTTGTGTGTGGTGGGATTTTTCTTTAAATATAAACTATGAATTGCTTGAACCTGGTCAGACCATTACAGCGACAGCGTATTGTGGACAACTTGACCAAATAAATCAAGAGCTCATAAAAAACGATCTGTTTTGGTCAATAATAAAAAAAGGATCCTTTAACACGACAACGTGAGGCTTCACGCTGAAAAAAAACACACTTTTAACTCATCCACCGTATTCATCGGATCTCGTAACATCGGATTACCACCTTTTCATATCGTCGGGTTCCCAACCTTTTTCGAGTGGCGACCCCTTTTTATAAAATCCATGTCATCCGAGGCCTCCATACAATCCAAAAGCCATTTATGAATAAGGTAATTAAAAAAAACAACTTATTAAACAAAAACAAAAATTATGTATGTTGAATAATTAATTTAATGCGGTCTCATATGCCACTCTTTCCAACCAAGCTTTGTCGTTAAAGTATACTAAAAGATCATGTTTTCCTTGATCTGTTCGACTTGATTTCATCTTTAAATTCAAAGACACGATTCACAACATTTCCTTTCGATAACCAGCGTACTGCAGTGTAGAAAATATGAACCTCGTGATCAGAATTCATGTCTTTGCACAGTTCTTTAAACAGACGGGTGTGCTCCAGATTTGATGTAATTTACGACTTTTATCAACGAATCATGTACCTCTCTCAGAAGAATTGGAAGAGTCTTACTGGCAAGGGCATACCTGCTTTTACTTTTTTCTGAAAGCCAGATTTTGACCCAAGCATAAATGGTGCACCATCCGTACAAACCCCACAGACGTTTTCCAACTTTAATCCTACAGTCACAAAAAACGCATTTATCTTCTCCATAATGACTTCATTTTTTGTAGTACTTTTAAGTCTACTACAAAATAGGAAATCTTCAAACTTCAAGAGATCATTAAAAATAAAAATTGCAATTTAGTCAATATTTTTTTAGTTGTATACGTTGGCGACCCCCCTAAAAACCCTTCGCGACCCACAGGTTGGGAACCTATGCGTTAGAGCATACATTAAGAGGTAAAAAAAATAATGTGATAATGCTGGAGAAGTGTAAACGCACTTGGAAGTTTTTCAATAAAAAATCAAAGGACTTTTTTAAAAAGGGAATCGAAGTGGCAGACAATGATAGAAAATATTTTGTTTGTAGTATTTAAGATTTTTTTATTAAATTTGATTACTTTTCGGTCCTTCTACTATTTTACATTCGTCAGCATAATAAGTTATGTATATTTTAATAAAACCTTTGATAATAAAAATATTTTATTCGTGATTTTGACTTATATTCAGACTCTGAGATAGAAAAACTGCATAGTCACGAATCGATCCAAAAAGTCATAACAAAACGCCGTATTGAAATATGCTTTCAAGCATGTTTTATTCGACATTCAATGCGCTCAGACAACTTTTTCATATTATTATTTTTATAAAACTCTCAGAGCTACGTTATTCTTGAATTAAACGCCGCTTAAATAATATATTAAATAAATTGTATAATCACCTGAACTTCCAAGGCATGATATGCCACAATTAGGCCGAGGAGGATGACTGTTGACACAGAGATGAGGGTCTTAAGCGCCGTTGAGTAGAATGACGCCTGAAAAAAAAAATACAAATAAATTTAGCAATAAATTAATTCAACGCCGCGCCCTGAAAACGTAATCTGGGACAAGACAATTTAAGATGACAGCCCCCTGGCCCGTGTCACACTGATAATAGTAATAACCGAGTCAATTCAGCGCGAGAATTGATGTAATATAATGAGCAAACAATTTCAGTACCTAGTCTAGACTGAAGACTGACAACCTTCAGGTATTCAATTATTGAAAACTTCACTAGTTAACGACCTAACATCCCCTCGCTCCCCCCGCTAGCTTGATGTGATGAATATGACGGGCGTGGTCTTAATTCATATGGCATAGTATGAAATTGTATTATTGAATGCAATCATGTATATACATTAAAAAAACTTTATATATTTATTTTTATTTTTAATATAAACTTATACGGCATTGATTATATGTTAGAATATATAGAAAATGTTTCTGAAGCGAAGTACTTTGACATAATTTATTCTTTAATCATCGCAGAGCTTAATTTATAATTATCTTTTCCGAGAAATAATTTTATTCCGAGAAAAAAATTAAAATAAGTTCTCAAGTGTCAAAAATACTGTCCAACTGAAAATATACTGGGCGGTGTCTTGTGAAAGTAATGCATAATTATTATTATAAATTATTTAAATAATCAATAAGTACTTTTAAATATATAACGTTGCTTATTTCTAGAGAAATGCGTAATTGATTGAATTTTTACGGAACCAAATATAATAAAAACAATTGCAATGCTAAAGAATTTTATATCAGAATTAATCAAAAAACTTAAAAATATAGATACAGTAATGAACCAATTTTTCATATTATTTTTAACAAGAAAGTTTATTGCTATTATAGATTTTGGCTTAACAAAATTAGTTTTTAGGATTTCAATCGTAAATCTAAGATTGTAAACATAATAACATATTTTTTTAATTAAAATCAACATCAGTAAAGTAGTAAATGACAATTCTTTTTCTTGGTATCTTCCTTGTATCACATAATCAATGTTATTGATTGTAGATAACATGCATATTATCTCGAAAATATAAGTTAACCGCGATTGAGCTAAGTTAGTAGTCGGATAGGTGAACGAAAACTATGAATTCATGTAATTCTTTATAACACTGGCCAGGGGGTATGTAAGAGGAAGTGACCCACTACCTCCGCCTGTTTTACAAAAATACTTGTGTAGGTAGTTTCACACAGTGGAATTAATTATTTCAATGCATTGAATAAATATTTATAATAACAAATAATAAAATAATTAAAATGAACCAGTATCGTAGTTTGACACCAGGGGGAAATATTAGTGTAAATGACTGATTCTCCCTACATCTTTAGAATCTTTATATGGTTGAATGAACGGACACATCCGATTATTATTGTTACAATCCGCGTGTTGACAGCTTGTCTCTCATGTCTGTCGACCTGACCCGTATTCGGAAAGCCTAGATAACCTGGAGGACGACTGTCACAGTCTTGACATCAGGGTTGAGACGGACGTGTCTCTATTGGAGATCGCGTAGTGTCCTCCAGGTGGCAAAACCTTGGGTTAGAAGGCCATTTAAATAAATAAATAGTAATAATATTATTTATTAGAATTTTTTGATAAAGAAAAAGGGGAGTGAACAAAAGAGTAAATAATTATGGTATTTAACCTTCATATTTCTCTTAAACTTTACGAAAGGATAATTGACAGAGGATTGTGATATCTTTGTATGGATGTTATTTTATTTTATAACGTATTGATGATTATATATTTTTTTTTAATTTATGAAGGGGTTAAAAAATGGTATGGCAAGAGTTTTATTTTAAATAATTAAAGGTAAGATTTAAAGATTATTTCGTATGTTCCGGATGAACCACGCAATCCAGATGAATCACAGGCGCTGGCCGTTATACTGAATAATATATTTATTTTGCGTTGGATTCGTGGGAAGTGATATATAAATATTTTTATAAATAATTTACTTGTTTTACTTATTAATTTTTTTATATTTTATTTTTCTAATAATATTTTTAAGTGAGATGAGCAATTGAGAAAAAAATAAAAACAACAATATTCGCTGCTCTTGATACGCGTGCGAGGTTTTTTTTCTCTCGCATCCGGTAATATGTGCCGAGGGCGAGTGAAACGTGCGAGTGACATATACTGCGAGAGCTCAGTCTGCGGAGAGACATCCCCGAGAGCGTTGTCATTTGATAATTAGCATTAATATACTCTTTAATTTCAACGCTTAGTTTCTAGTTAGTTTTAAATCTTAGTTTCCATTTACGCGTCATATTGATTAGTTAAAAAATCTAAAATGTCGACTAAATTATGAAACAATATCCATGAATAACTTTTTTATTCTTAGAATAATTTATTTTTTAAAATGAATGTCATAATGATATTAAAAAGCTCTACAATATTAAGATTGGACTGAAAATATATAGAAAATTGTAAGAAATTGTATCGAAACATCCTTAACCCTTTCAATGCGGCGGGTCTAAACATGATTCTGCATCTGAGTGCGGCGCCCGTTTTGCACCAAATTATTTTTTTGGCGAGGTAAATTTGTATTCACCGTTTACCGCTATATTGGACCATTTTCCTATATGAGATTTATGCAAACATGTTGATTAGGATATGTTCTTTCATCTCAACTAAAAAAATAAACTCGATTCGCTTTATTTTCGTAATAATAAATCGAACAAAATATCAATTGCTCAAATAGAGATTAAGTGAGAAAAAAATGGGAATGCGAATCATAATCTAAAATGCAATTTTCTTATACCATTACATCCGTACACGTGTCTGTAAAACATAATGTATGTGGAAAACCCTTAACAACCCCTGAGCCGAGATACATCACCGATACATTTGAATGAGACACCACGCGCGATTTGAATCGTTACTATTCATATTTACATATTACATGGTTCCTATAAATTTATTGTGATATGTTGTATATTTATTGATAGCTGTGTTTATTAGCTGATTTTTAAAACAAACACCATCACTCAACTTGGTCTAGTTTACATGTAACGACAAGTTAAAGTTTTAAAGAATCTCGCGAATGTACGTCATGCGCCCTGCACTGAAAGGGTTAAAACCGTATTAAAGGAAGCTGTGCCGTATTAGATAATATATGTTAATTAAATAATTAATATACGTGATATTATTTAGATTATGATGTATATTAATTTTAATATATACATACATGTATCATAATAGAGAAACTTGAATATTGAATAGATGCAGAGCAAAGCCGCAAGTTTGCCAAAGCTCTAACCTAAAACACGGTAGACTTGCGGAGCCCTTTCGGATCAACATCACTTCTGTTTCGCACACACACACACACATACACATACACATATACGTGTATATTAATAAGTACATGGCAACCTGCCGACAGGGCACAGGCCATTAAAGCCTGCACGGTGCTCTGCGGTTTACCGTGTCCGAGCATAGTATGGGGCCATACAACTTTATAGATATCAGGCTCACTTAGTAAACACTGGTTAATTAATTGAGAATCTCCGGCCACCAAGAATCTGCGCCTGTCGAAAAAAAATGTAATGAAACTCTGCGGAATCTATCGGAAGCGGCCGCGATTACGCAATTAACCCTTTTCACTCATCTGTCACCGGATAATCGACACTTTTTAATGAAACCGCTCGGAGCATTCCAACGGAAATGATATATCGATCGTGTTACCATTTGCAAGCGTCTTAAAAATGTGAATCCGGATATTTCGCCAACTATAAATCAAATCAAACTCGGTTTCGCGAAAATTGGATATCAGTGAAACACAAACTGTTTTAAAAAGTGGATGGCGCTCTTCTTCAGACGCGAATTAACTTTTAAATTCTTTAGTAAAATATTCTCCGATATGATAGATCGCGGAATGATATTCAGCCGCTGAAAGTTTCGTCATGAACCGGGATATTTTTTTTTATTTGGAAACGTGAAATATAGGACGTATAATATTCTATAAATACGAGCGTGTATTTTGATTTGGAATTTGCGGTTTACGAGATTACACGTAGCAAATCCTTTAAATGGCCACGGGTTTCTTTAACTGTCCGTTTGGGTATTTAAAGAAGAAAATGAACATTTAGGTTATACGAATGTCGTCCCTTGTAATCCCCTATGAAATGAAGCGAGAAATAAAAATGTGATAAATAAATTAGTGCATAGTACATTTTTTTTATTAAGAAGATAAATAAATTAACGTAAGATACTGCCTAATTAAGATTCCACAATGTTATATTAACAATAAATATATAATTTAATTTATATATAGGCCAATAATTAATTAGTAAATTAATCCTTACCTTCTTTTTAATTTATAATAGTTATTTATTAATAAAAAAAAGTTTGATCAATTTATTTTCTTATAATCTAGTCTCATTTTTATAATAAAAATTCATAGTTTTACAGAAAAAATATAGTAATTTTTCATCAATTTTTGCAACATATTAAATAATAGATAAATATTTAAGTTTTTATGAGAAAATGAAAGAAAATACAATACTGTATTATTTCTTTTTACACGATTTTATAAAATTATTGAACGTATAGATTTTTATTATTTTTTAAATATCAAAATCGTCTCTATCTTAACAAGTATTGCTTGTAGTTAACTATAATTATATTGTAGCTATTGCTGTTAACTACAGTAAACCCTCCTATATCGCTCATGAGACACTCCCTCCTAAAGCGCTTCCCTCTAGATCGCAGTTTTCTACAAAAAGCTTAATTTTAAAGGTCAAATGACTTATTTCGTAGATATAAATAATAAAGGTTAATGTTCTTTGGTTGACAACATAATATAACAGATTTGCGCGAACAAACTAAAAATAATAAGATAATAGAAAAAGATTTGATATGTTGATTACGTTTAATTTACAAAACATAATTAAAAACTAACTATAGAACGGGTTTAAATAGCATGGTCCCTATCTTGGCGCTATAGGAGGGTTAACTGTAAATGTTTTTTATAGTAAAGCGAAATTAAAACATAAAAAGAAAACTTATATAGACCATAGCTAATATTAATTCCTTGATAAAATTCATGACAGAATTATGTCAATCGGAAGTAATTTCGCATAGATCAAATTGCACCCATCCCTCAATTTACTCAGTAGTCCACTCCATAAAAAAGCCTCACAAAAAATAAAAAAGAAATTAATACACTTAATACATTGATTACTAGTTAGGATTAGGACAAGTGAAAGATAATTACTTTCACTTAGGAGGAAAGTCTTAGCTTTGGAAAATAAAATAAAAATTTAATGTCAGATTTGTCAATAGAATTTGAATTGTCCTTTTCAATTATGTGAAAAAATACAAAAGTCGAGTTAAACCATTCGTAATAGCGGTTCGAATACAACAGCGTCATCCGAAGGGGTTCTCTCGGAGACCCCAAGCATTTCAAGTTAAAATATTGATGAATTCCTCATCAATATCTTAACATTTTAAAATAAATGGATTATTCTAAGAATAAAAATAGTTATTCATGATATGCTACATAATTGGGATGTTTCAACTAATCAATATGGCGCATAAATAACAACACTCTCGGCAGCATGTGTCACTCGCACTCGGCACATCGTACCGGATGCGAGTGAAAAAAACAGTGCTTAGAAGCGCGAAAAGGCCTTGTAGTATTAAAGGAGAGGTACGTGATTTTAAGCATTGAAATAAATTGGCTTAATTTCGCATTATTCAGCAAATAAAATATCAAGAAAACAATATTCTGTTTTGAAAGTCATAAAAACCTGAAATGAAATAATATATTTGTATAATTACATTTAAAAAGTTGGTTACTATGTGTATAAGATTTTTTTTGGTATGCTACTGACAATTTTATAATATAATAGAGAACGCATATCATATATTTATCTAAGCAGTAATAGTATTTTTTGCTTACTTCAAAAGAATTCCTCGAGAGCATACAAAGAACGAATACATTTTAATTACACTTACGTTTGATACGCGGAAAAAAACGGTTATGCCAAGTTCATGCAAACTTAAAATTCAAGGTAAACACCGCGTCTCGGGCCATAACTCTAAGAAAATTGGAATTTATTTACTCATCCCGCGTCAAAACCCCTTAGCTACCGCCGCTTGATTAAATTTTAAATATATCGTCTTTGGAATTAACACGGCTGCAGCCGCCGTCGTTAAACCCCCGGGTCGACCACACCCCCTGCATACAAATTGCGCTAATAGATGCACGAAATGCGGCCAGGTATTTAATGCGACTACCGGAAAACGATTAATTTCTCGGAATTCGACGCCGACTACGCCCGACAATGGGATTATCCCGCGGGATCCCGACGCGGCGTCTCAGCCGACGCTGTTGCAGTCCGCCCATTTCGTGTTTCGCGTTGAATTAGCGCGAATATTTGCAATGTTGCAAATGGACGGACAAATCATAAACAGCTTCAAATATAATATATATCTAGTTCTAGGTTACATATTCATATTTTATAAACAACAGCGGTCATTGAAATATACTCTTCAGTGTAGTTTTCAGATAAAATTCGTGATCAGAGAAGGTGATATGATTTTTTTTACGTATTGTTTTAATTAACTACTTTACCAGACGTAGTTGTGAATATTGGGATATAGTGTTAGATATAGTGGAAAATAAAAAAATAAAAATTAAATAGAAGAAATGAACCCACTTGGCCTTACGAAAATTGCTATCTTATTCAAGGAAAATAAAAATTCCCGCAAAATACAGCATCAGTTAGGTTTAGTCACTCTGCAGTGACTATATTTATAAAGAAATTTCAAAAAAATAGATCTGTAGAACGCAAAAAAGGAACACGACCAGAGCGGAAGACAGCAGCTTCAGAAGATGTACTTTTAAATGGTTCTGCTCAACCAACTGATTTAAAACTGCAGTGGATGCAGCACAGAGTTCATCGGAGTTGGAGGAACCAAAGTCAGTGTCAAAACGGTACAAAGGAGGCTCGGGAAAGCTGGTTTTATGGCAAGATCACCGGCGAAAAACCACTTCTTCTGAAACAAATGCACTCCAAAAGACTACAATGGGCAAAAGTTTACCGATCCTGGACCTAAGAGCCCTGGAAAAAAAATATCTTCTCAGAAAAAACTGTTCGGCTTGGGTGCCATCCAATATGTAAGGAAGAAAACAGGATAAAAATTGACGATGAGATGCTTTTTTTATTATGAAGTTGGAGATTTAGTGTTCGTCGATGAAACCGTCTATAAAAAAGTTTATAAAATAATCCTTTATCAGAACTGTGTTCTATCCAAAAAACAACATCTCTCATAAATAAACGACTGCATCTTCCAGGACGATTCTGCAATACGCCATCGGGTTTTTTTGTTTTTTTATTATTAAACCATTTACTTTAGATTAGAGAAAAATATTCAACATTTCTTTTTCTTATTTCAATGGTCAAAGATTTAATATTTCAACATTGTCAAGGCCAGGTTTTAGTCCTGATAATATATGGCACATTTTGAAAACAAAAGTCAACAAAAAAAGGCTTGCCAACATAAAATCACTAATAAGATCAATAGCAAAGGTCTAGTATGAAGAGATAAGGTAAATCTATGTTAACTACTCTAAGTTCAATCTTATTTTTAAGTATTAATTTAAACTGAATCTTTAAACCCAGTTATTTATTTGAAAATATTGATAAAATTATGTAATCCAATTGTACCTGAGTTCTAACAACAGCACAAAAAAATCCCAAAAACCGACACAGTAGCAAAACTTTGAGATATTCTAAGGATTTACTTGAAAAAAATACCTGAGAGGATTAAAATGACCGTTACTGTATATTAAGTAGCATTTAATTTTTATTTAATTAAACCTCATATATTCTAGTGGCATTATACCGTATAAACTTTACAACTCAACTTGGACAATTGGTAATGGGGGATGGTTCGCATTCTTTTCATAATGATTTTAAATTAGCGAGAGTCGTAAATCATTTTACGACCTACTCCGGCGGTTACGACTCGGAAGTAAATTTTCCGTAACAAGTAAGCGGCATAGCTTCCTGGCACAATGTTGCATTGTTCACCGCAGACTCCCTCAGTCTGACGAGGGCATTATCGTCTCTCTGACAGGATAAGGCGACAGCTGGAGGGGAGGCCAGATCCAACCCCCCGGCCCCCGCACCACCACTATTATCATCTTAATTGAATTTTTTCCGTCTCTCTCGTACTTTACAGCCGAAAAAGAATCCACCTTTCCACCTCCGTACTAAATATAGTCGGTTTCATTGCGAAATTTAATTCATGCCGAGTAAATCCTGAAATAATATATTTCAGATTGACTTATTAAGAGGTTTAAAATTTGCAGGTTTCATTAACGTGTCGAAAAAATGTTTGGGAGGCGGCTTATGGCCGAAAATTACGAGCGTTCAAGTAATAAAATTTGAAAGCCGTGTTTGCGAATCTCACGCCTGTTATTGAAAGCGTTCTCAGTGCCGGCAAACAATTTAATACTTTATTTCGCGATATAACAAATTGAGATATAAAACGAATACATTAATCATTTAGATTCTAACGTTGACTTGTTGATAATACTATATAGCTAAACAACAATAGATTACTCTGGCGCGGTCATTTACCTATCCTTGAATACTTTCAGTGTTTTTCCCTGCTGAAATGTTTTTCTTGGATACAAGCGGCCATAACCCGGGGATAATCTGAAGGGAAAGCAAGCCAATAAAAGTGGGCCCGAAAACAACGTCTGAGAAAATCGAATATTAGCGAAGATTGATAGAAGAGACGACGATGAGAAAATATTTACAAAATGGATGAGAAAGAGATTTAATAAGCGATGGCGTAATATAGTTACCGCCGAGAGAGCGGATAACGCTATACATGCTGAAAAATATATTAACATCCACTGAATAAACAAAAGTGTGGAGGGCGGGGTTTGGAATTACAGTCCGAGGCTGTGCAGAGGTCTAATTGACGCGTAGCCAGCTAGAGTCAACAGAGACGAAGAGTGGAGATTGTTCTGCAGCCGTGGTGTTCTGCAGTGTTGACCAGATGAAAATATTACTATGTACATGTTGACGCAATACAGCAAACCTCACGATGACCATATACGTATTATATCAACCATGGTTATAGCTTGTATGTAA
>JAGXCT010033203.1:8214-27129 GCA_022495035.1 Philopotamus ludificatus | reverse complement strand
AAACGGCGCCGCACTCAGATGCAGAATCGTGTTTAGACCCGCCGCATTGAAAGGGGTAATGATAAAATTATATTTTTTAATATAAATTCTACATATCACAAACTTTTCGTGAAAAACAATCTAAATAAAAAGTATTGAAAATAATCATTATCGTTTATTGCGCAATTGTGCACAATAAAGGAAAAAAAACATACAATATTAGTTGCTGTTACCACGCACTTGATGTTTTTTCACTTTGATGTGCCGAGTGTGAGTGAAACGTGCGGCGAGAGACCGCCGAGTGCGTGTGTCATTTATGCATCATGTTGATAGTTAAAAAATGCATGGGGTCTCTGATAGACCCCCTTCGGACGACACTGTTGTTTTCAAGCCGCCATGATGGATGGGTTAGAAGATAAAAAAATATACTTCTTACCTTCAGAAGAAAATCAATCCTTGCCTGTTTAACGTTACGATTTTTTTATAAATAACTTTGAGATTTTATCCAAAAAAGCGACGACATAAATCGCGCCGATCGACATTTATTTTTCATGTACATCCTAGATGCATTTCTATTTATGTATTCAGTTCAAGCATCCTGTGCCATATTAGTGCAGCTCAAAGTTTATTCCCAAACATGCAATTTCGAACGGCGCACTCGCAGAATTTCGTGCATTCGAATGTGCAGCGATTTTATCAAATCCATTTCTTTTTAACAGTCCATTTATTTTATTTGCATTTGCAACGACGTCCGTGGAAACTCGGAATGTCGTAACACGGGGACGGGGGAAGGAAAACTCCATGCGACTCGTTTGGTTTTTCTTGCACATACACACGAACGCGGGGCGGAGAAAAAAACGCCCCGAAACGCAGATGAAACGGCACGGCGCCCAATGTTACATAATACTTTTTGTTTATGGCGATAATTTTGAATCCCTCTCACAATTTCATAAATTTAATACATCGATCGTAATTTTAATCGGGAACACTCGAAAACACCTGTGCATCCGATCGTGCCTGCGCTCCGGCACAGAACGACGCAAACGCCACGTTCGTTACTATATACATAATTAGCATGTATATTCACACACCTAAATAATACTAAATATTATAATTATATCATTGATAAATCATAATTAAAAGCGAGCGCTCCATATGGCGCAATGTAAATGCGGGTCATGACTGCCATATGGCGCTTATGAACTACCCTTCGATTGATACATAATCAAATAATTAACCCAGAGCCTAGTTGCGATTTATGAGAGACTACGTATACACGCATAAAATCTACAATACTATATTCGAACAATTAAAAATATTATGTACAATATTCGCACGGTTAAAACTATGCTCGAATCTTCGGCGGCGCCACGCTCTGCGGATTCAACTATACCGAAGATGTTGCACGAGTTTTGGCCATAAAATAAATTATCATTCAAAAGTGTCAAGGCAGTGGATCGTAAGTTCTAATATGGCAACTTTGAAAGTCGTGTAAATTAAATGGCAGAGATGTGTGCCTCGAGTGCACGGGAGCACTTTATCTCCGAGAATAGAACGCGGCCGGATTTCCTAGGCGTTTGCGGGCACATGCCGGAAGGACGTTTCAGCACAGGGCGTGGTTTTGAAAAACAAACGACCCGCAAAATTCAGCCCTACGCTCCAAAACTATTATACACCTAATATGTAATAAATAAATAAAAAAATGATCTTCCCAAAAAGGTGCAATTATAATCAAAATAAAATATATAAGATAAACCGGAAAGTAATGCAAATTGTTGCCGTCAAAGGATTGGATTAGCCACCGAAACCATCTGCGAAATTTAACGTCTTAAAGTTCAGAAAATGCCATTGATGATGATAGAGAATTAAACGATAATCTAAGATCAGGTAGACCATTTAAACTTGATGATGCCGCTTTAAATTCATTGGTGGAATGCGACCCTCACAAAACCATTAAGAAATTTTCATAAGTTCTCGGCTTTCACTGGTCTACTATACAAGATCAGTTGAAAAAGATCTGTAATAAAAATTGACTTTCACTTGATGGAACAAATACTCTTGTATAGCTATGAGACAGATCTGTTTCTGAGAAGGATTGCTACTGGTGATTAAAAGTGGGTGCTGTACAACAACCAAAAGAAAAAAAACAATGGCTTTCTTTAAATCCCAGTTTCAACCTCTTGATCATCATTAACCTTGAAAAAAAATACTTCTTTGGCGCAATGCATTATGAATTATTAAAACTTGACCATTTACAGCTTAAGTTTATTGTGCCAAATTAAAAAGATTTTCAATTGTTTTGTTCAATAACCACAGACCCAAGAATCACACAGCGAAAAATCAAGGAATTGGATATGGAAGTTCTATAGCATGCACCTTATTGAAGAGATACTGCGCTTTTATATTACCATCTTTTAAAATCGTCAGATCATTCACTTAAGAATAAAAAAAAATCTTCAGTATAAGACGTAAAAAAATACTTGAATACATTTTTTGAGAAAGAAACCTTTTTACAAGAGAGAAATCGAAAAATTACCTGAACTGTAGAGAAAGAATATAGAGAACAATATAAATTATCTGTATTTTAAAAAAAAAATGTCATTACTTCCCGCTTTACCTTATATTAAAGCAGTATTAGGCAATATCGATTTTAAATGATTTTTGGGGGGGGGGAAACAGACGATTAATTAGTTATTGGAATATTAAAAAAATTGGCATTACTTTACGGTGTTCCTTATATTATAGAATGAGTAACTATTATTATTGTACACCGGTGGCGGATTGATTTCCCGCGTTCCATAAAAAAATCGCGCAAAAAAGACATGATGTAATGGATTCCTGATTTAATAATAGGATTATTTAAGCACCAGGGGCGTACAGTGGTGTTGATGTTGGGTGTGCTGAATGTGGAAAAAAAATACAGTTTTTTTTATTGAATTTTATTATTATTTATACATTAATTCTATTCTTCGTTTTTGCGACATAAATTTTTCAATGGAACTATCGTAAAGTGTGCCCTTCTGTTTTAGTTTTATAAGTATATTTTTCTCCATTGATATTACTTAATTTTATTATCTGTATTTTTTTATATTTTTTTTGCACACCCAACATCAAGTCCACCGTACGCCATTCTTTTTTTTTTTAATATTTAGAACCATTCTTTCACATATGCAATAAGATTAAATAAAAAAAACACGTAAGTAACTATTAATTAAAATAAATTAAATATTTCATACGATTGTGAAAGATTCAAAATTAAAAAAGTATATTTCAGAAGTGACTCTGTATGGACGGCGCGGAACTGCTCCGAATCACAGCACAACACAGGGCTTAGCGATGAGACACCCCATCCCGCTCTCCCCCCGCATCCATCCAATACACGACGCTGATAGCTCTGACAAGCAGACAGCCCTCTACACCGCGCAACGTAAAACTAAGTATAAATTTAATTTATATTTTTATATACATAATATATAATCAATTGACTTATTTAAAAATATATTTTTCCTCAATTTGCTTGGGGGTGCTGCAACTCCCCAGTGAATATGGACGAGCCGCCCCTACAAATAATACTGATTCATTTTCAGTAATATTTTCTGTTTCTTTAAGTTGAAAGTTGAAGGTTTAAAATACATTATGAAATAAATCGTGCCCTAGAAATTTTGTTTACGTAAATAAATCCGTTAGTATTTCAAATATATACGCCGCATTAATGCACCGTTTAGTTCGAGTAATTTGATCCCATGACATCAGCTTAAAATGCATTATATGCACTTACATCATCGGTATACTAATGCAGTATATTAAAATGTAAATAATACAGTACAATTATTAATAAAGCTTGACAACTAAATAATAATAAAATATCTCCGTTTTTTTTTAAATTTAAAAGCTATCCTTATTATACGCGATATTTACGTAGAACCTAAAAGAACTCATCCCTATTATGTTAAAATAATAATTATGTATAATTTTTTGAGGTTACGCAACACACATCCCAACACCCACGTCATATAAACGTATATACACATATTAAATTTACCACAGGTGCACATTCGACTTTACTAATGTTTAACTTTTACCTAATCGATATTTAACACACTCGATATCACTTATTCAGATATTAATACGGATCGATTTAATCACACGCGCGGCCGGTTATAACACTTCTGAAAAATTAATAAAATAAATGAATAATAAATTGAAAAAAGTGAACAAAAAAAAATTCAAATTCAAACAACACATCGCTGCCGAAAATATATAAATATATTTTCTGCGAAATCAATGAATGGATAGATTGATTCTAAGAACGAAACCGTATAATATTGTCGTGAAAATTCAGAAGAAAAGCCATATATAATTTCGGGCGTCATTATTTGTGATTTGCACACTTAGCGGTTATAAATGTTGGCGAGTACAAGTAATTGCGTCATAAAATTATCTCACAAGTTTTCCGACGCTGGATCCCATCCCACGGCGCGACAATCCCGCGGGCCGGATAATCCCGGGAAACTCTAACGGTTGCGGAGGGATGACAAAAATCTAATGTTCTCCCATAAGTACCGTGGACGGGCTGTACGTTCTTTTTTATTTGTATGATCTTATAAAGATCGTGGGGGTTGATTCTATATATATTTTTTTTTATTTTGCAAAGGTCGAAGGTTCCATGGCGGTCTAGGTGCATTAGTGACATCGGCCTTTGCATGCTAATCGCACTTTGAACAAACAAAAAATGTGTTTGTGTGTACGAAAATGTTGGAGCAAATGGCTTTTTAATGGATGGAACGAATTTTTAGACAATATTGGATGTCTTGGCGTATTATAGCTAGGGGATGACACGACTTTTCATACATATATTTTCGCACCCGGTGCACATATTTAGCATTGAGCATAGACAAATATAAAACAATGCGCAAAAACTGCAAATAAATGCTATAAACTTTTTTTAAAATGATCTGGATGTGATTATTGTATACACACAATTCCTTAGCTCGAGAAAAAAATATTAACAGAAAGCGGCAAAGAATACTCGCATTTATAACTGATTTTAATTGAACCCATAATGATATTAATAAAAAAAATGTATTCGTCCTAGAAAATTGTTTCTAAATCGCATTCATATCAAAAAGATTATAAGCACAACAGGTTGAGAAGCAATGATATATAATAAATATTTAACTGATACTAAGCTTTATTCTATTTTATGAGGAAAATGATGCCCAATCTTCTTATTTATTTTTTAATTAAATATATACGTAAACATTTCAATTAAACAATGTTATATCTAATTATATTTTTTTTTTAATAATGAATCAGTTGGCGTCATTAAATTTCGCGAGTTTTCCTGACGCGATTATTTTTTATCCCTCTTATTTATTTATTAATATATATTATTATAATACAATAATTAAATTTTACAGATATTGTTGCATTCGTTTTAAAAAAAATCGTGGTATATTAGAGAAATTATTAACAATAAAACTATTTAATTTAAATGTTATAATTTAATATCCGACCTTCGCATTGACAATTTTATATATATATGTATATATAGGGTAAAGCGAAAAGTAATGTCATTTTTTTAGTAATCTCTCTGTTGCTGATTGCTTCATATTTAATTTTTTCCCTATAGTAAAAAAACTATAGATAGTTTGAAAGTAGTGAAAGTAAATAAAATAACTAACTAAAATCAGGAAGACACTCAAAATCGATGACGATACTTTAAACTTTTAAATGGGGGCGATCCACGTAAAGGAATCGTAATAAGATCTAGGTTGTTCTTGGTCAACAATGAAAGATAATTCTAAAGGGCACGGAAAAAAATAAATAAGGAATTAGTCCAGATATGAAACCAATCAGTTTCTTAGTAGGATTGTTGCTGCGGATGAGAAAAAGGTCCTCTACAACAATCCGAGGAGAAAAACTATGAATTTCATTGAATTAGGTACCCAAGTCTGTCCCTGAACCATTATTGACTGAAAAAGGTTCTCCTGTCGTATTTGTTGGGATATTTGGAAAATATTCTCTATAAATCACTAAAACCTACTTAAAAAGGAATATTTTTGTTAAATAATCAAAGATTAGTTGTCCAGAATGATAATGGAAGATCATTCAATGAAACATTTTAATAACAACAAAAAACGCCATAATTTTACAAAAGAGGTTTTAAAAAACTCTCTATTCTGTAGAGGTAGATCATTGATAATAACAGAAAATATTTACCAGAAAAATATTGCACAGTTTTTAGTTAAATAAACCTTTTTTTGCAATAAAAAAATAACATTTCTTCGCGTTTTACCTAATATGTTTTAATAAATACGAAATTTAATGGCGCAGTTTTGCTTTAAAATTAAAATCGCTTGCTGAAAAAATATAAATAAACTATCTATAATCATACAGCTGCTTAATTAATTTAAAAAAAAACTTACATAATTATATATTTGTTAAACTAAAATATAACGAAAAACAGAGTCGGCACGGGCCATAACGTCTGGCCACTCGACCGCACACAGAGTCAAACCGTTTTTGTCCCACAAGTTCATATCTAATAATTGACTAAATGGGCCAATTTCACGACTGGAATGGAAACAAACGACCCCAAGTTCGCTAATCGCATTTAAAGAAGAAAAATGTACGCCTCCCCGGGTTAACTAAAAAATATATACATACACACAATTGTTGGCTGTAACGACACAACTTTCGGGCCGACCTAATGTATCTGGCAAAGTTTAGTACGGCAAGAGTTAAATGGGTGCAGTGGCCAGAATGAGCCGAGGTGCTGTAAAAAGAATGAGAGATGATTACGTATCCGAGCGGCCCCCTCCCTCGCCATCGCCGGCGGTCCTTTGCTGCCCCTCCCCCACCACCGGCACCGGCTAACAACGCAAGGGACGTAATGTAATAAACGACGCGGTGCTAATTGCGTGAGTCAGCCCGCCGGCAGATGGCAGCACTGTTCCCAGTTTGTCGCCAATTTACGTGCGGCGTCGCGAAACTAATTTCGACCAATCGGCGAATGTCAAAATGCGACAGAAATTTTAATTATCAAGATACACTCAGTCGTCATATCAATCATTCGGGATGAGCTTGATGAATCCAACTTGTTCGTGTCAATTTATATTGGCCTGGAAATTTGAACTCTCGCAAGAAGCATCTCGATTTTTGCGACCTATTTTTTGTGAAAAAAATATGCGGATTTGTCGCATTTTGTATTGATTCGTATCAAATGTAATAAATTTATAAATAAAAATAAATAAATAAATGTGACTGAATTTACATATTCGGTAGATTTGGGCTTACTTTTTTGGTTCCATTGTTTTTCTTCCTAAAGTTATTTATTGATAATCGAGTTCAATTTTTTTTTTTGTTAGAACTATTACCAGTGTTATGGCTAATATGTAACATGCGTATTATTTCGATAATCCAAGTTAACCACGACTGAGCTAAGTTAGTAATTGGATGGGTATCCGACGAAAACTATGAATTAAGAGAATTCTTTATAACGTATTCCAGGGGGTATGTAAGTGGAAGAAATCCATTGCCTCCGCATGTTTTATAAAAATATTTATGTAGGTAGTTTTGGGCGTTGGAATTAATTAATTTAATGCCATCGTTGAATAAATAATTATAAAAAAATAATACAAATTTTAATGGAACTGAAATAATATTAAAAAATAAGCAGTGTCAAGGTTTGACATTGGAGGGAATTCTTCGATGAGACATTCATCCTTTCATCTTTAGAATCTGTATAAGGGTTAATTTCCAATTTGGAAGCTTTCTGTTATGCCATCCATCCATCATATTCAAATAAATAAATAAATAAACAAATTCCTTAATTTGTCATTTTGATTCATTTTTCATCATTTAATATCTGAACGAATAGAATCTCGGTATTTAATATAATAATATTTTTTAATTTATTACTAATACATAGTTATATTGACTAGCGTTTAATTAGACCAATAATGCTGAAAATTTTTAGTAAATTTCAGTATAACATTAATTGATATTGTTTAGTTAATGTTAATGTTAATGCTGCTGATATTATCTGACTTGATCATCTGACCATTATCAAACCCTTTATTTTCTTTTGCTGAATAAAAAAATGAAAATTAATTTATATTTATCCATTATACAATTACATTCATAAGGCTGCATCATCAAAGGATGCAATTAAAAAATAATAACATTGTAAAGTAATGCAAATCAAGCGTCTTTATGTATTTTTTTATTAAGATGACTTATTAACGTAATAAATAAAATTCATTAATTGACATTTCTTGTAAATATATATTGAAGTTATTTAATTATGAATTAAAAAAAAACTTTATACATAACACTTTATTTTTCAGCAGGTCATTTACGCTATGCGTCATTTTTCAGTATTATAATTATATAATATTTTTTCATATAAATGTTTGATAATATATTTTAATGGTAATTATGACTAAATAGCCATAGAACTTCGTACACACACATTTTATTAGATAAACTATACGTTTATTATATCTATATTACATAATTACACGCATAAAAAAAGAATCCTTTGGGATGGCCATAAAATTGGCGAGTAGGTGTGATACCAACTCTCTGTATCATATATCATATCGTATATTTAACTCAACATTATAAAATATGGTTTAGAAACATGCAATATACTATTTAATATCTTAGCATTTAGAATTAATTTAAAACAACCCTTATATTACTTGGAAATTAAAAAAAAATTAAAACATCACAGCCTTGTCAAATATATTCAATACGTATTTTTTGAAAAATATGAATATGATTTTCAGTTGTGATGCTGAAGAACGATTCTTTAGATCGAATCTATGGAAAAAATATTTTTCGATCGATTTGAGTCAAGGAGAGTTAATCATTAAAAATAATAGGTTGTTCGGAAAGAAATCGCATAAAAATTAAAAATATACACGACGTAAAAAAATTGTTACTTCTTAAGAAATAAGTAGATTAAATTATAAATAAAAATAAATCATATTTGTTAAAATGAAAAATATTGTATTTCTTTCCGGACAACCTATTAAAAAGGCAATGGAGCTCTTTGTACAGCTTATACGAAAGCTTAGTAAATATATGTTGATTTACACGCTACTTCATTTGCACGGTTGGCTCCGATGGCCGGTTAGATTTCTGCAAATAGAACTCGGCAACTGACATTGACATGAGCTTAACCAGATGCTCGATGAATTAATTCTGAACCTATAATTGTCACAGATGTAATCAGTTGCAATTCAGACCAAAATTTGCATATTATTAAAGTGGAAAATGGAAAATTTCATCCCAGAATTGAACTAATGAATAACTACTGAACAAAAAATGCGTAAATCGAGAAGCATTTGCGGTAGAATTTAAAAGCAAATAATTAAAAAATAAACTTTAAGCTCCGCCGTTTTTATTCTTAGACTACGTGGCAAATGATCCGTGTTGCGGTGTTTCTCAAATAATTTCAATAGAATTTCTCAATGTTCGCAATCAAAACTTTATCCATACCGTCATAAAATTTATTACAAGGTGTTATTGAACAAGGATCGATTGTCGTCGTAAAGTTTAAGTCAAATTGTTAAACCTCCCCTCCCCCACCCTAGCCAAAATTAATATACACAAAGCGAGATTGGCCCATCTAAAATAATTATCGAGAGCCGTCTCTGATATCGCAGAATATAATATAAACGACAACTTATTTTATTATTAACGCGATAAAATAATAATAAAAAAAATTGAAAAGGGTATTTATTTTATTATGAAAAAAAAAATCTCAGATATATGGTTGAATGACCTTGTATCACAGTCCGGGTTATAAATCCTAGCCCAACCCTGTCCAACTGGGGAATGGCGTGTCAAAAATGTCATAGGCCAATCGGCGATCGAGGGGTTAACACGAACGTGGCACGTGTTGAGTTATCATCCGTAAAAGAACACGCCTAAGTGATTGCAATATGCTCTGAAAAATCTGAAAATTGCATGTTTCGGCGTCGATCGATTCCAATCGACATCGTTTATAATTAAGCAATTAGACAGATTTTTGCTGTTCGACTGTTCGAATACATCCGAATAGCCACTTTCTGTAGCTCTATCAATACTATAAATATTTTATATAAGTCGTATATATAATGTAAAACGAAAAGTAATGACAATTTTTTTGTTGTGGCGTTTTTACATCAAATGTCAACGATTGTCGTCCAGTAAACAGCTTAAATTTGGAGTCATTTTAAAGCTCTATTTGAATTTTTTAAATTGTGTTATCATTTGTAAAAATGTGAAGACCAAAGATTGAGGAGACCCATTTACAATTTTTTTGCTTTTTTTATTCGATAAGGGATTGAAGCAAAAATAAGCTAAATAAGCGAAATTTATGGAGACGTCTTAAAACTTCGAAAATGACAGATAGTTAAAAAAATTTAAAAGTTGTGAGAGCTTTAAATTTATTGGTAGAATCCGACCCTCGTAAAACCATAAAATAATTGTCGTAGATTTCGGCTGTAGCCTGTTCAACAATACAAGATCAATAGAAAAGGATCATTAAAAAAAATAGAAAAGGACCTTCACTAACAACGATGGAATAAAGACTTTTATATAGGTAAGAAACAGATCTGTTTCTGAGAAGGATTGCTACTGGTAATGAAAAGAGGGTGCTAAACCCAAGAAGCAGCAAGAATCAAACAGGAAAACATCGGGGAGTAGGATTTAGAAGTTCTACAGCATCCACCTTATTCGCCAGATGTTGGGCCTTCAGATTAATATCTTTTTAAACCATTTTTTTTAAAAAAAACCTCAACAATTTTACAAGAGAGGAATCGAAAAATTACCTGAACTCTAAAAGAAAGATTTTTCAGAACAATGAAAATTATCCTACAGAGTAATATTTGTATTGTGCTTTTAAATTATTTATTTTCCCATGTTAAAAAACTTTCTTGTTTACTATACATTAAAACATTCGCGGAAAGTCTTTTAATTAGTCTAATATAATAAATTATTCAATAAGAATTTAAAAAAAAAATAATAATAGTTTAAATATGATATATTACATTGATTGTGTATTTTAGATATTCTTTAATAACTTTTTATTATTAAAGTGTCCGCGAAAGTGTTAAAATAGTACTAAGAAATATTGATTTTATTTGATTATTAGAAAATAAAACAGACGAATAATTATATATTCGAATATTAAGAATTTTCGTTTATTTATAACAAAAATATTAAATCTGAGCCTTTATTTTTACGCCAATAAAGTTGTAAAATATGGTTTTAAATATAGAAAATGCTATTTAATTGCACCATGTTTTTATGAAGCTTCGCATGCGATACAAAAGAATATACGCAAAAAATAATTGCAGGTTTAATTCAACAATTTATATTGATTTCGAACGAAAAATAATTATTCATCGCGTATTTTATGAATTTAAATTGTATATATTCTTTAATACATATTTATAATAACGAATAATTTGATATTCGAATACTCGAAATTAAATTGTAATGTTTTTAAATATGGGGAAATTTTCGCATTCGAATAATAAGTATTTCATAGGATAGATATGAAAAGGAAACGACTGCTGAATTCATATCCAGACTTTCAGTTCGAACCAAATTTTAATAAAAAGAAATTAACGTTATGTCTGTTCGACATATTATATATTTTTTATCAAAGCTCGATCGCTAGCAAGGCTACTGAAGCTCATACCAAAGCTTATGATCGGCTTTAAAAAATAAATCGAACAAAAGGAATTTTAAATCCGCAAAAAATTATCAATGACGTAAAAGTCTTCGAATGAAAAAATTTTGGATCCCATATGATTTTTTTCGAATAAATTTATGCACTTCTTTGTTATTCAAGACAAAGAATTCGAGTGTTAAATTGTGCGCATCGTCCTTATTCATAATTAACTGAGCACCACCTGATATTTTTTTTAAAAAGGCATCGTAAAGCTACATAAGCTTTTCTAACTATCCTCTGTTTAATTATACACGAATAATGGAACGCATTCGTAATGCCAAGTACAAATCCCATTGTTGCAAGGAATTTCCTGGATTAACACAAGCCTTGTTAATTACAGATTTGATTAGCGATACCCGGAGTGATTAAATCAGGCTGTATATCCTGATTGAAAACAATGTGTGTAATTGAATTGTCTTTGTCATCAATCGATGCACTTTCCAATCAATTTAATTAGAGTTGATAATCACGTTCAACCGAACGCCACACAATCAATTATAATAATTAAACGTGTAGTTTATTTAATATATATATTATACATATATACTCTTCGATGGATGGATTCAGTTTTCAAAAATTGAACCTAATTTGTCTCGCAGCGGGGATAAACTTGATAATTGATGGGTAACGTCTTAGCCAAGACACCCCGAAATGATGATCGTACATCATCTTATGGCGCGAGATAATATCTGGTGACAGCTTGAACAATTGAAGGGATACTGTTAATCCGCGGAAGATGGCGCGAAGACTTTGCGCGAATTGAATAAAAAATATATACGAATTTGATAAAAAAAAATATATTAAATTAGCGGCCTGTAAAAATCAAATTGTCACATATTTTGAGCTCAATTTAGTGTTGGCTGTCAAAAAGATATCAAAGAATATACATTAAATATTTCTTTAAGAATGGAACAAAGCGCAGAATCTTATTGGAAATATTTAATGTTGCTATTGGAAAGTCTTCCAAAAGACGTCGATGTGAAAATGATTATGGATAATTTTTTTTTTAATATTTCATTCTGAAATTGTTGAATCTCTGGCAAAAGCAGAGTTTAATGGACAAGTCAAAGACGATTCAGAATTGCTCAAATTGTATATGAAACCAAGGTATATTTTTTTTAATAACAGCTTTCTGAAGAGAAGTTCGAAAAATCGATCATCGGTCGAATATAAAGGTTCTGCTAACTATTTTATTTTATTTCAAAGGGTATCAAGATTTTTTGCGACTAGATCGTACTGTAAATAAGGA
Source organism: Philopotamus ludificatus (assembly GCA_022495035.1). Lineage (NCBI taxonomy): Eukaryota > Metazoa > Arthropoda > Insecta > Trichoptera > Philopotamidae > Philopotamus > Philopotamus ludificatus. The sequence continues at coordinate 14,167 of JAGXCT010033203.1, read as the reverse complement.
TTATCATCTAGAAGTTTTGCTGCGTTTGCATGAGCCGATCCGAAGAAAACGCCAGGATTTGTGCGTAAAAACGCATAGAAAATACGGAAAAATAATGCATCTAAGTAATTGTCTGGATAAAAACAATGCATCAGCCTCTGTATTCGACGGACATGGGATCCTGTGATTTTTATAAAATCTAAAATTGATGTAAAAACACATTTTGCCAACATTGACATATCCTAATCAAAGTTAAAAATAATAACGTTAACGAAGACCCATTGTATAATCTGGGTTTTTTTTTAAATAAATAAAATAAATAAATGCATCATGAAAATACGCACATAATATTGCTGCCCATTCTAATATTCAATTATTTAATCTATGTTAATAATATGCAATTATTAATAATAATAAATACACATCGCCGCTCTTCATATAATAATATAATATATATTTTGTTCAGTGGATACGCTCTGTCATTAAATAAATATATCACATCCTCTCGGATTGATGCATAATACAAACGTTAAAACAAAAGTTTCGCAACTTTCTTTTATTTATTTTTTTGTATTACTCGCAATCGACGCAACGCGCTACGAGCGTCGCGGCGCCAAAGTTTCGCGAAAAGTTTCATAATTTGCTTCATTTTTAATGTTTATATTATGCATTACATTTGTTGATATTTTGTTTGAAAGTTTCGAAAAAAAGTTAGTACCTCTTTGTATTGGCGCGCGTCGGAGCGGCGGGCCGTGAGGGGTCGGAGTGGTCGAGCGCCTGCGACCAAGTGCTCGCGTGCTTGTGTGTGTGTGTTGGAGTGAGAGAGTGTATGTGTGTGTGTGCGAGTGCGCGCGAACGCGATTACGTAATCGCTGGGAGGTGCCGGATGCCCGCGGGAGCCCCCGATGGCGGCCTAGGACTGTTTGTGGCGGACGCTGGGCGCCTGGGGCCGGGGCGCCAGGGGCGCGGGGTCCGCGCACGCGCCTCCGCCCCACGCGCCCCCGGAACAATCATTCACTTTGCAGCCACTTTTCGAAACTATTCCCGACGAGATGCGTCGAGATTCCCGGGAATCCCGAACCCACTTCCCACCACTTCTGCAGCTTTTCGATTAAGGATTTGCTCAATGAACCAGAAAATGTTATGATCGGACGAAAAAAAAACTAACGAATATGGAAGATACCGTAAAATATTAACAAAAACAAAAAAAAATACACATGATCCGTCACAGATCTTTGTTTTACTAACTTTTCTCAAAAATAAATCAAAGCAAGATTTTTCTGAAAGATCGCTGTGGGGATCTAAAGATGCCAGAGGAATGAGTCTCTTACACTAATATTCCCCCCAGTGTCAAACCACGACACTGGTCAATTTTAAATATTATTTCAGTTGGATTGTTGTCTTTGTGCCGGCAGATCTAGGGACAACCTAGCCTGGGATAGTTGGGACTGATGAGAGAGACACTAAGATATGTTTCTTACCAGGTCATTAAAGAGCCGAAGTGGGGATCGTGTTGGTTCTCGGTGATTCGGGAGAAGGTATCCTTTTGTGATCTTGGTAGTATGTAACGTCATTATTATTATATGGCCATACTTCGCCGATCTTCTCTGACTGCTGACCCATTCCAAAGTCGATGTCGAGTTGCTCCAGCCATGCTTCAGCCTGTTCATCGGCCTTATTTGAGGCCAGGATACCTTCGCTCAGCTTTCTCAGTGGGCATTCGTTCACAATGTGAAGCATAGAGTATTTTTTCGAATTAGAAAATGATTATTTGATGGAAGGTAGTCTAAAATTCATGAGGAAATTGCATATATTAGGTGTAGTAAAAAGTCATATCGTATTTTTAAAGGGTAGTTTTAGAATCAGTTGTTTTTAGTCCTTTGGCAAGTCAGGATGTGTTATTTTATTGTGTGCTTGTCGAGGCACGTCTCCGTCTGTGTTAAATACAAAAAAAATATTTTTTTACTCAACTCAGTCGCAATGGACGAATTTGTTTCTTCGGAAGACCATTTGCGAATCTGCACACTCTTCCAGTTTCACTCCAAGAAAAACCCAACTATCGCAACAAGAATTATTTGCGACGTTTATGGAGACGTATAAGATGTCAGAAAATGTCAATGCTGGTACAGAAAATTCAAATCCGAAAATTTTGACTGCGCGTCCTCATGTTGCAGATTTGTCCCTGAAAAAAAATGGGTGACTTGGGTTTGGCGGTTTTACTGCATCCTGCTTACTCGCCAGACTTCTTAGCCCCTTCAGACTACCATTTGTTTCGTTCTAATAAACACTTTTTTAAAAATAAATCCAAACAGAAAGTGAAGTGAAATCAGCCATTTCTGATATTTTTAATACTAAGTCAGCAGATTTTTTTAAAAAAGGTATTTCAGATCTGGAAAATAGATGGTAGAAGGTTATATAATGTAATGGTTATTATTTTTTGTCAAAATAAATCAATAAATGTTTAAAAAAATGAATTTGAATTTTATTGAAAAATTACGACAGGACTTTTTACTACACCTAATATAAAGGAAACAAACTGAAAGTCATAATTTTTTTATTACGCAGTTTTTAGAGGTTAAGGAATCCCAAAAATTTGAAGAATATTCCAGTAATGAAAACCTAAAACTGACCTAAAAGAGGAGTCAAATTAGTGATTAATATATAAACTCGACTCTTATTATTACAAAGAAGATACGTTCCATCAAAAACAGCATAAATTAAAGATTATTTCCCTAAAATTAATAAAAAGCGTCTAATCTAAAAAAAAAAAACAACATATGGTTTAAAAAATCGTGTAAAAATCCAATTAATAAAATCGACGCTGTTCATGATTATTGGGACGCAATCGTCGGCGTCGATAAAGGCGATGTCTCAACACATTGATGACTCATAATAACGAAACCGGCTTAGAAATCCGAAGAAAAGCCATGCTGGCAGGCGACGGGCACTGCTTTGGACTCCAAAAGCATTTTCGTTCGTAACTCCTTTCAAGGAATATCATGACCATAAAAGCTCTCATCCAGCTAGTTCTAGCATAAGGATCTGAATGCATGACTCTAATAAAACAAGACGAGCGACAGATGAATATCCTAAGGAGAAAGACCCTGAATAGTACATTAGGAACTGTATTTGACTGCAGAGATTGGTGGTACCATTATTTGATTCAGAGAATGCACTATAGTATAAGGTCAAACAATGAAAGACCCCTGAAAATACATACGATTAAAATAAATATAGGTAGAATTTCATTTTTAATGCTGCAAAATTTCGTACAGAGCCCCGGAGGCCTACGCAGCCGGCGTTTATACCACTTTCAAAATAAACGGCCAAATCTTATTCGCAAGATCGTTGTTCGTAAGTGTTAATAAACCGGAGAGGGATCAACAGCACGTTCGCATTAAAATGGATTATTCATCTTGGCTAAAGTTGATGGGCGGTGGGTGTTGGTCGGTGGTGGCGGAAGGCGACGGGGACCACCACCCCCCACCCCCCCTCCAGTCTAAGAGGTTACTTAGAAACATTTTCAACCCCTTCGACGCCGTAATTGTTATTTATTATCTCGACATAATCCGATGCAGTTAAATTGAAGTCGAGCTGAAGTGCTCGCCTGATCCCGGACGGATTATCGTGTAGGAGTGTGTATGGCCGTAAGCCGCTCTTCACTACGACGGGGGTTACGTTTAACGATCTTCCACTCGGCGCCCAAATTACATTGTTGCGAATAACCCGAAGAGACCTGCCTCTGCTGAAATTTGCGAATTGATTAACCGGTTCGATCCCGAACGTGCAAAAATATGTTTACGTTTGATTTCGACGAGAAAACTTTTTAATAACTAGGCCACGCTAAAGGAACAAGATCAGATTTTTTCATTTATTGAGTGAACCGGAAGAAATACCGCATTTTGCATGGTCGTTATTGACCATCAATTGTGAGCAGTGACGGCTCGTGGGTAAAATATTTTGGGATTCTGCGGAAGCAATAAGGACGGCGCGGGACTGTTCCGAGTCGCAGTGCAACGCAGCGCTTAGCGACGAGACCCCCACCCCGCATTTATCCAATAGACGAGACTGGTAGCGCTGACGAGCAGACAGCGCTCTTACTCTGCACCACGCGCCGTAACACTAGATAAATTTAATTTATATGTTCATATCGAGTCGAATGTTGTCGCTTGCCGGTATCAGACATTGGCGGACGATTGCGGTTAGGCACAACCATGGTTTCGTAGATTCTACGGAGCTATGGAAGAGCCAGGGCAATTCGGTGACGTGTGTGCTACAGGAGGTGCCTGTGCCACCCGATCATACTGTAAAATAAATACGAATTGGCCCTAGCCTCGTCTGATTATTATTGTTACAATCCGCCCATTGACATCTCGACTCCCGGCCTCATGGCTGACGAACTGACCCTTGTTTAAAGAGCCTAGATGACCTGGAAGACGACCGTCATAGTCCTGGAATCAAGGTTGGAACGAATGTGTCCTCCAGGTGGCAAAGATCCGCTTAAATAATAATAATATACAATCTGTAGACACATATATATATTTTAATATATACACAGACTAGAAAAAATCCAGAAGAAATTCTTAAGATATCCCTACACAAGGAATTTGGATTTTCCCGGGGTTATACCCTAGCGCATGGATTCAGGGCTGCCTGGCGTATGAACTCTCGAGAAAATAAGGTAAATTTACTTGGCAAAGGACTTCTTCGTGCTGTTGGTTAGCGCAGTACATAGCCCCGTTGTACTGTGCGAGTTGCCCTTATGGGCGCTACCTCACTACCATCGAGTTCGTTCGCGAGTGCTTCATCATTTGACAATGCAATTAATGACAATACTTATATACTTAGCATTTGTATAATAATAAATTATGCGTGGTTAGCGAATTTGATCACTCTTAAATTAATTAATTAATCTCCACAGTGTATATGAACGAGTCGCCCCTAGTTGTGATCCACTCTTTAGTCTTACAAAACATGTTTTGTGTTTTATTCATCAGTTGACATTTGGAAAATGTTATTTTCGAAAAAAAGATGGAGAATTATTTATCAGACCAAATGTTTATGCGGAATTTCCCTTTGTGCGAATACTGTCATAAAAATAATGCAACAACTGGATATAAAAATATTTGCAACACATTTTAATAATGTTAACTGTCCGGCAATGCCAAAGGTGGTTTAAACAATTTAAAGCGGCGATTTCAATATAAAAAGAAAACTTTTACTGTACGACTATCTGGCAATTAGCTGACAAACTTATATAATAAAAATCTACTGTGAAAAAACATCTGAAAAAAACGCACGATTTGAAGATTAAATCGGAAAAGAGACCAACGCTGCGTTTTTATGCCATTTGGTGACCTGAGACGAAAAGTGGGTCCTATACTGGAACCAACGACCTTATTATGAATGACTTTCAAAGGGACTGATAGCAAAATGTACCCCTTGATTGAAGATAACTGTTAATAAATAGTGCACGAAGGTTCAAAAGGCATAATTTATCACGAATTCTTTCCATGTGGTAATATAATTACGAACGCAGTATTCTATACCAGCAATAAAGTTTAAGAAATACAATATATATTCAATTTTATTGGAACACGATAGCGCTCGATCGCATGTATTGAAGATGACTGAAAATATAGTAAAGGAGCTTGGATGGAAAACTATTATTATATACACCCATATAGTCTTCATATGGCGTCTTAAGATTATTATTCATTTAGATTTTTATGCAGCGCTTTTTAACTGAAAAAAATCGCACTTTTTAAGTGTGAAAAAAAACTTAATTATATATATTTATATTTGGCATTTAATTTTTTTAAATTTTACATATGGAATATATGAGAGAAGATTATGTCTACCAAAGAAGAATACATTGTATCGATGTAACAAGAAAAACTCTTTCATTAACCCTTTCACTGCGGGGCGCATGACGTACATGCGCATACAAATCGTGTCCAGGGTGCGGCCGCAT
>JAGXCT010033202.1:42396-59563 GCA_022495035.1 Philopotamus ludificatus | reverse complement strand
TTCCGTCGATAGAACAGAAAATTTGCGGTCACACACCTTACATTATGTATTAATTTAGTATACAATGTTATGGCTTGTAGGTAACATGCATAGTATTACGATAATGTAGGTTAACCGCGACTGAGCTAATCGTATAGGAGTCTGACGAAAACTATAAATTCAGGAAATTCTTTATAACATCAGCCAGGGTTGGAGTGAACAACGCGCGGCCCGCGGGCCGCATGCGGCCTGCGGCGCTTTCTTGTGCGGCCCTTTTGCCCCAGCAAGATTTTACCTTTTTTACTGAAAGCGTGTCGTCTATATCTGCAGATATATGTATCAATTAATGTAAAAGAAGCAATGCCAAATTTGTCATTAACCTAACCATACCGATGGGGTCTATTTGGGACTACTAGTTTTTGATTTTCGTATTACAAACTATTTGTATTTGTTAAAAGTCTAAAAAATAAATATTATAAATAATCGTTTACTTTACTGTCCGCAATTACGAAAAAATAAAAACAACAATATTCGCTTCTGTAGCCACGGGCGCGGTGTTTTTTCTCGCCCGCACCGGTAACTACATGCCGATTGCGAGTGAAACATATACCAGTGACATCGTGGCGTGTCCTCAATGTGGGCGGGACATCGTCGGATGTGCGTGTCATTTACGCGTCATATTGATTAGTTAAAAAATCCAAAATATGAAGCGTATCATGAATAACCATTTTTATTCCTAGAATATTCCATTTTACAAAATAAGTCAAGGTATATAAAGATTTCATCAATATCTTGATCTGAAATGCTTGGGGTCTATTTTCTCTTATAAATAAACCTCCTTCAGACAATGCGGTTGGTTGAAAGCTACTATGGCAGATCGGTTAAAGCGGCAGAGCACACAAAAAATCATATTTTTTCTTAAGGTATTGATAAAGATAATATTTTTCCACATATATCTTTACCGTTTTATAATAGTATTTCTGTTAATGAGTTGTTCATTTGTTCATTTTTTATTACTAGTTTATTTTGATAATAAATAGATAATTTAAGTTCATCACTCAGTGTTTGTAGTATCATAATTTTTTTACATGCGACACCCACAACATTTTCAAATTTGTAGCTCCCCCGTTGTAAAATAAATGTTGCTCACCCCTGATCTAAATAAAACTGAATAATAATGAAACTTCATTGTTTTATTTATTTATTGTTTATTGATTTGTATTCTTGGAAAGCATTTATTCATCGTAACATCGTAAATAACCGATAGGGATACATCCCATTACCTCGTGCAATTTATTGCATTCAGTCCGGTGGCGCATGTAACTTCGGCGAATGCAGTAAAAATTCATCAAGTGACCTACTTATGCAGTCGGCTACTTAATCGCAAGATTCCTCAGTACACCAGCGGTTTGAATAAACTCAATTTCCACCACAGGGTTTATCTAATATAAATGGATTAAGCGGAAGCCGCGGCGCCGCACTTTATTTAAATGCACTTTAACATTGAGTTTACTCCCGAGGAATGGTTAAAATTTCAACGTTATCGGAATGAGTATAGATACGGCCGAGGCGGTACCTCTCTGAGCGAGTTGCATTAGATTCCGCCCAGAGTGGAATGCAAATTATGGAAGTGCATAACTCGAACGCCCGTGGGCTTTTAACACTCTCAGCGTTCTGCTCGTAATGAACGCGTCCCGGAACCGGCCCCCTCCGATGACAACCTGACTTGGAAACGTTTAAAACACTTACGATTCCCCCGTCAAAGGAATTGTTTCCTTTCACAACTTTGGCGACAAGCTAAAGTTGCGCTGCGCGCAGCTTTAAAGCTGCCGAAGAACACGTCGATGCTGTAAACTGTAAGCGGCGGAGGGGGAGGCGACGACAAAGAACGATTCTGTTGCGTCTTCCGTCCCCATTTGATTTCGCCAACAACTCCTCCGCCTAACTTTCCCATGGGGCTCAGCAATAAACCCATTAATTAAAAGAGAAACTCGTCGCATTTTGTCATGTCGAAACAAAATGCCTGAAAAACCAAGTACATCCAGATATTTTAATTATTCAAAAAAATTATCGTACATATTAAGATATACTAGAGAGTTAATAGATCGGTTTTTTAAGTTAGAGGAATTGTTTTAGGTAGCCAGAACCCTTGTACAACTATTGGGTTGTTCGGAAAGTCGTTTCGTTTTTTCCAACTTTACAATTAAGCCGCATAATCATTATATATTTTGACAGCTGATATAGCAAGGCTTGCTAGTGAACAAGTTCGATTGATTCTACGCAGTAGTTTTTGATTGGTAGGTACCCTTTCAAATATGGAAAGTGAAAAGCAGTATTTTCGGCATGTTTTACTTTTTTACTATTGAAAACGTAAAAATGTTTGTCAATCAAGAAACAAATTATCCGATGTGTATGGAAAAGATGTATTGACAGAACGCTAATGCCAATACTGGTTTGTAAAATTTAGATCTGGAAATTTTGATAATGCACCACGTTTTGGAAGGCCTTTAGTTCAAATTAGGATGTAAAAAATCACCTAGATCAGTTATTTGTCAGCAAAGAACAAAAAAATGATGAGCATGTAATCATGCTACTGTCAGAAAGACGGAAAAAGGTATTGGACCAGAATGGACAATATATAATTTAATAAAATATTTATTCATTATAAGAAAATCATCTTTCACTTTTTTCCACTTTCCGAGCAACCTGATAGAATTAACAACCGCAATATCATTAAAAATCCAATAAATGTCTAGTTAAAGTGTCTTGGTGAACTAAAAACATTGTAAATAAAGTCATAAAGATGAATCTCTCCAGAAGAACAGTACAAAGGCATCTTCTCATTAGTGTTGAGCTTTTCAAAAGAGTTGCAAATAAATCCTGTATTGACCAAGTTCCGCAAAGAACGCCTATATATTTGGGCCTAACTGTTAGTAATTAAAATTTAATAACACTTTTGAAAACAAATTTAGTGATATATTAGAAGATAAATTTCTCGTATCTACTTATTCCTCTAAAATTATAAAATAAGTGTTTTTAGGCGTTGATATCATTATAATTTATAAAAAAATATGTAGCTGTTTTAGAAGATGAACTTATGCCATGATTTAACAAGAAAATTAAAAAAAATCTATACTCGTTTATGGAAAATGGAGCTGAAGTAATGTAAAACAACTACATAGAAAAACGATTAAGGTCTCCATATTTTACCTTTACCTGAAAAATCTTTGAATTTAAACCCAATCGAAAACGCTTGGCATGTATTTTAACACTTTATGAGCCGTTCACGCCTTTTGGCGTGATTTTGTAGCCAAGCGTTAAGAGCCGTTCACGCCTTTTGGCGTGAGAGCCATACCCTCACTTGAATTTTTTTTTTTTGATAACGATGCACAATGTAATTCTATTATTTGTGCAAGTGCATCTTAGCTTGGATTATCATTACATGAAACCATGCGGCCCCCAGGCTAGGTTTGATGTAAAAATTTGCGGCTCATAAAGTGTTAAATAAATATGCATTAAAGAACCTGAAAAGCCAGACTAAAATTCTAAAACATCCTATTACATATAAATTTACAATATGTAATTAATTAAAAAAATTCAATCCTCTCATCAAATATCATTCTTTTCTCAAAATAAATAAATTAACATTATTTTGTATTTAATAAATAGATAACGAATGTTTTCATAAAATCATCAGAGAGTTTAGAGATAACCTCTGAGGCGCTAAGACTCGTGACAAATTAAATAAAATAAAAATCAATACCCTTCAACGTTTCTTCAACTTGCTGTGATAATTTTTAAAATTGATCTACAAAACTATATCTCTCTATAAATATTTAAAACTATACAAAAGCCTCGTAGTATGAATGTACTTAAAATATTGACATTTGAAAAGCTATTAAAATATTTAAAAATTTAAAAATATAAAACCTTTAATTTCTAAGCTATCCCAATACCATCCTGACTACTGACAAAAATATTAAAATCTTCGACTCTCAAATTCCAATCACAGTCAATTATCCTGATGTCAATAAAAAAAAGAAGTATAAATCTAATCAGATTTCATAATTACCTCCTGTCACAGCTTTTAAAACCGCTTCCATCCTTTTTAAACTCACCAAATTCCTCATCCCTAAATTCGCATAAATAAATAATATATACTAATAAATCTTCTATCATTAGTAATAAAACCTGCTCTCATAAATGTCATCAATTTTAATAGGTAAAGAGAAAGCTGGAAAAATGTAGAACCTATCTTTAAACTAGCAAAGTATAACATGATCTTATGTTTGCTAATACTTTGATAAATACTTGGGTCAAATTTATTTTTAGTGGTTTTATTTAATGTTATTGTACTGTAATTGTACTGTTAATCTTCCGAATCTGGAGAGGTTTAAAGTATTTATTTATCTCGGAATACTACTTACGATTAACGGAAATCGTAAGTCAGAGATAAGAAGGTGAATAGAGATGGCTAAAAATGCGATGTCAAAGCTATCAACAATTTGGAAAAACAGGGAGTCTGATATTCTCTATTTTTAATTACAGCGTAGAAACCTATAAAGTTAGACCTATAAACCTTGAAGAATATAAAAATGGCGATGTCTGCTGAGAATACCATAGGCCGCTGAACGCACATACGTGTCTAAAATAAATGGGGAACGACAAAGAAAACGACTTTCCATCATATGATAGCCTGAAGAAGCTCATCGCGCTTGGAAACGTATAAGGACACTGAGGAAGGGGCAGACCCTCACCCACTAGAGCGACTAAGCAAAGACCGCCACAGGCTCTATCGTAGTAGCTGCGATGTGGGATGCAGAATGCAGAGTATCCTGGAGAGAGAAAATCAAGACTGACCATGATCCTCAGACATAAGGCTGCCGACTAATAAAGAAGAAACCATTCATGCAAAATATCATCACTCCGGTTATCTATTTTACATCTTGTAATATATTATTACTATTTTTTTTTAATTGCTCGTCATAATTGCACACACTTTCCGTTTATTATTCGCACTTTAATGCCCGGCTGTATATAAATAACGTGCCGTAAAAAAAAAGAAATAACAGTGCAAGGCGCGGCCTGCGCTGGCGGCATGTTACCACAGCTGTTGAATAATTGCTTCATTTCATTCGAGGAAGACTAATTAAAATTAATGAAATACAGGAAAAACACGTCAGTCTCATTAAATCAACCGGCGTTTTGTTGCGGAGCCGTTGCGTACTCAAGGGGGGCTGGGAAGAACTTGGAGAGGTGAGAACGTCAACCGCCCCCCAGCTACCCCCTCGGAATATTAATCAGATTTCATTTCTGCACCGAGAGGATTTATTATTTAAATTGTATGTCCGTAAAATATTTACCGCGAATCAAAAAAATGTTCCCGATGACGAATCTAGTGCAATATGCGACGTGCAGCATGCAACATTGCCTCATGCAGCAAGCGTCACTATGATATTTCGATATAAAACGCAGAACAGTATTTGCATTAATTCGTATATATTTTTAAATAAAATACTCATGTCCAAAAACGTTAGTGTCGCATGCCTCACGCTAATGTGCATCACTACAGACACGAAAAGTTACTTGCGTGTGTTGCATGACGACTGTACCGTGATGCATTCAGTCTGTTTGTGGCATTATTCATTTTTAATTTGGTTTTTATATATATCCCTTCTATATACGAATAATATATTTTTTTATAAAAGGTCAAATCTTCCATACCCCTGTATAAACATAAGGGATATATGTGTATGAAAATTTTCCATTTTGACCCTTGAATATCTATCATTGTGCCTACGGGGCCCTACCTCAATACATCACTCGAATGGAATCAGCAGTAACTCGGACATGGAAAAATTTTAGCAATATTTTTAAAGTATATTGAATTTTCTTATTATTAGAAAGATTTAGCTCTCATGCCGAATTATTTTTTTGGTCTAATAATTTTCATCCATCCTTTATCCGTTAATGAATTTATTTTTCGAATCCTGAAACATCTGAAAATATAATATTATAACAGTAGTCATCTATTCAATCTTTTTATTTTTCTTAGCTCACTTTTTAGAACCAGATTTAACATATAAATCTAAATAAGAAAATTAGCGACTGATAAAAAAGCGACTTCATATGCCAAGGACGAATCCTTGAACCCCTGAGAGTCGAAAAAGACCGTTCAGGAATTTATATATCTCGGCTCACATTAAAAATACCAATGAGACCAATTCGGAAGTACGATGAAGAACCATGCTGGTAAACCGGTGCTATTTTGGACTTCAAAGCATATACGGGTCAGGATTCCTCTCAAAAAAAGGCTAAAGTCAGGCCCTACTTGACCTGCATCAAGCCCGTCCTAACATATGGATCTGAATGTTGGGCTTTGACAAAACAAGATAAGCGACAACTGGATATCCTAGAGAGGAGAATTCTAGACGACGTGGAACCACCTGCCCAAAAGGGTTATGATTAACAAGCTTTCCTGTCCTCGGAAAGAAAGACCAAGACTGGGGTGATTGAACTGTGTACAGAGGGATACTGCATCATTGAAACTTACTGGAAGATGGCGGCAGACCGGATAAAATGGAGAAGGGTGATGAATAAGGTAATGATGATAATAACCTAAACAAGAATATAAAGCATACCTTTAAGATGGCCACCTGCTTAAATACCTTAAATATTATAAAACTTAAAGAGCTTCGAATCTTCTTATACAAATTTAGTTTTAAATGTTCATATTTTAGAATAATGATCAAATAAAAGCATTAAAAAAAAATTGTATTGGTTCGAATAATTTCTTTGATTTAAATTCTAGATGTCACAAACTTTTTGTTTTATTTTAAAATAGACTAAAGAATTAATATTATAAATAATCAAATAACAGTATTCGCTGTAGTCATTAGGAGCGCGTTATTTTTTCTCGCTCGCATCCGGTATGGTGTGCCGAGTTCGAGTGAAACGTGCGATTGACAGGCTCAGTTTGACGGTGTCTTGAAGCTGCCGCTCCTTGTGAAGAAGTCTAACAATGGTTGTATCTTGACATGTTCCTTCCATTAAATCTTTCTTTATGAAATCTCAGAGTACATAACCGTGAATTAATACTGGAAGAATATATAGGTTGATTACTATATGTTATGGGGTTTAAGTACAAGTTTAGGTCTTCTAACACCTCCCCCCCTAATTGCGTTCTTCGCTCGTACTGCTTGTTGAAATACTGTTGTCCGAACTCAATGATCTGGCTGAGATACACTCTCTTGGACTTACTTTGCAATATTTTTTTTTACAAAAATCGGGTTAAAGAGTTCGTTATGGTTAATCAGAGGCACTATAAAGATTTCTCCACATTCACTATAGTAGTTTTGAAGTCTTCACCATAATGACTATATCATCTGGAAATTTGTCTTCTTAATTGAGTCGTTTGAACACATCTTTCAGAGTTCGAGTTTCCGACGTCGTGTAATTAATTGGATACTCATTGTTGCAGATTTCTATTTATTAAGAATTAAAATTTAAATACATGATTTTTTATATAATTAGATAAACTATTGGGGATAACCATAAGTAATGTCGTTTTTTTGATGCGCCATCTTTAAAATATTCTCCTTCAGTCCGATAGGCAGTAAGGACGTGTTATAAGTTTCTCTTGTGTAGCGGCTACCTGCTCGTGGCCTTTAGACAAAAAAACGGTTTCTTTATCCCTCTGACGACAATGGGAGAGACGCGTCCGTCGGAACAACATCTGCGGAGCTGTATACTTTTTCAATATCATTAGAAAAATAAAGCGACAGAGGCTACGAAGGACATTTGCGAGATTTACGGTGACATATTGGATGTCAGGAAATGCCAACGATAGTTCAAAAAAATTAAATCTGGTGATTTGTATTTGGAAAACGAGCCTCGAAGTAGATGACCCCTCCAGGCAGATGAAGCAGCCGTGAATTCTGCAATCGATGACGACTCGATGTTGACCATTGAAAAATTATCGGAAAGGGTCGGTACATCCTGGTCCAGTACTCAAAGGATCCTAAAGAAGTCGGGGAAAGATTTAAAAAGAAGGTTCTTGGATCCCACACGCATTCACGCGCGACCTCATGTTGCGAAATTGACGTACGAAAAAATTCAGGATCTTGGATGGGTCACCCTGTTGCATCCTCTATACTCGCTGTATCTCGCACTATATGATTTTTACTTATTTCGTTCTATAGAACATTTTCTAAGAGATCAAAATTTCAATTCCTTAGAAGAGGTAAATACAGCCCTTTCAGACTATTTTCAATCAAAACCCGCAGAGTTTTACAAGAATGGCATAGATGATTTGAAAGAAAGGTGGCAGAAGGTTCTAGATAATATGGGGAATTATTTTGTATAAGAAAAGTTAAATAAAGTATAAGAAAAATTGTTTGAATTACGTATGGGTACCTTACATATATCATCCACGGTTATTCACTATTATTAATATTTAAATAAACCTTATTATACATAGCGAATTTGCTGAAAGTGCACTGAAATTAATCACATTTCAAAATTTTATGGTTAATGGGTTAATTAGTTAATTAAATATTCCTATATGTGCAGTTACCACGAGCTGAAGGTTCAAGTGGAGTGGTACATTTCCAGCAGGGCTATAATTTATGAGCAAACGGTTAGTGAAGTGGCTCTAATGATTCTTGGTACATTTGTACGCGTTGCATTAATGAGATGGTGTCGCTCACTTGCCACCAATTATACATGTGACCATATATGGAATATTATTATTATAAACTGAAAATTCTATTCATATATGAAGAAAATTATCAACATTGTTTATCGATATCAAATCAAATATTGAAGAATTCTGGCGAAGAAATGAAATGGCGGAACTAGACGAAGAGGTCGTTAATGCAATCAGGGACGAAGGGCTTCCGCGAAGCACGTGCTCACATACAAATTGATGGGATTCCTGGGTCTGATTCAGTTTGGAGAATTCGCCGTGATTCCTCAGACACGGAAAATAGTTTTGACTCTATCTCGCGCCGAATATTGATTCTGCAAGCGGATAAGGGTGAGATATAGTTCGATGGGCACTTTGTTCGAATTTTGACATCCCCAAGGGTCTGGGGCATGGTCCGGAAATTAAATGATGATTTATGGCCGAAGACACCGGACAATCTGTAAAGCAAGCCTCGGCCGGTAATGCACGTCGCTTTCAATTGCCATCGCCTTCGATGGTGTAGTGACACATTAACACAGAAATACCACCCTCGAGACTTTTTTTTAGCATAAAAATTTTAATGAAAATATTCTAACGTTTTTACAATAATTTTTCGCCATTGGAACACTTGATCTGTTATTAAAACACTTATTTTTAAAATAAATCTTATAAAAATATGTGTCCTTGAATCGCAAAACTTCCTGATATTAGGCACAATATTGGTGAGTTGAATTCTTAGGGTCCTATATATCCTGGTATAATGTCCAGCCTGTTCCTATACCTTACAGCAAAATAAGAAAATACCACCCCTTATTTTGTCACATTGGGATATTTTTCTAATAAACTCTATAAATTATTTAATAGCAGAGCTTTTTATTTTCGTTTCAAATCAATCACTAATTTAATCAATTAGATTTTCTTAATCACTTGCACTTAAGCCTAGTGATATAGAAAGTACTTACGTAGAAATTGTCACAAAAAAAGGATTAAAAATCCAGGAATCGTCCTTACTAGTCGGAAAATATTTCAAAAAATTGTGGCGTTCTAAAAATATTTTGTAAACTTTTTTTAAAAAAGGTTTTAAACATCAGTAGAAATTTACCATCACTCATCTTTTAATATGAAGTAAGTGAAGTAGAAGATAAACATCATTGTTCTGCGAAACATATTTTGCAAAACCCTGTTCTAATGATCTAATTATGAAGGTTTAGCAAATACGAGATATTCAAGAGTACTTTCTTATTCAATTGTTCATTTTTTTCATAGTTGCTTTTACTTTTATGAGAAAGTTCATTGTCATGTTATAGATTTTTTTTTCGATATTATTCCTTCAGCTTCTGATTTAATGTGTTTAATTGTCGACAATATGCTACTGCAGTTATGGTTTCGGCTTATCATCATCATCATCTAGTTTTAATAATATACAGTGAATAATTTTATTCGTATTCTAACAAATACATAAAATAAACCTCTGAAGTATTAATATTGGGATTAGTTTGGAACACGTATCCGGTTACAATTCGCTGGCTGACGATCGCTCGTAGACGATAGTGATCGAGAAGTCTCCTGGTAGTCTCCCTGAATGTATCTCAGGCAGTGACAATCGCACTCTGGTGCCTGAAGACCTAAAGGGTCTCCTTTTTTGCGTTGTTTGATATTTATTTATGATATCTATCAATTGTTAGTCGATATAGTTTGCCATGGGGAAGACGATAGGATATATCCAGAGTCGTCATGGCGGCTTCCGTGTGTAGCGCAACAAGATGCGACTATGTGTTGACAACGTTTGAATGTTTCGACCGCCAGTGGCAGAGAGAGGGAGAGTTTAACCGCCTCCGGGATGCCTTGGCAATGGCGCTGATGATCATTTTGTTGGAGAGGATGACACCAGTCAATCGCTATATGCCACGCAATATGATGAGACATATTCAAATTACAGTGCTGAAAATTATTTCACACTTGGTGGAATAATCGCTAAACTTACTTTGCCGTGGCGTCTCGCAGTCTTCTAAATCCAGCTCCCTGAATTTTTTTCTGTATGATTTTGGCTACTTATTGCCTTAGGTTGTCGCATGCAGTATATCACTTTATTTTTTAACAAAACTGATCGCTTTTTTAACAGTTTCGTCTCCAATCTTACTAATTGGACATCGTAAACTTCGAATGTAACTGTTTTTCCAGGTTTTAATAATTCATAATGAATTACGTGGAAAATATCTCACAAAAAACACCAAGAACTAACTCCCAAAGTTAATCATGGTCAATGGTTTAAAACTTATACTTGATTTATTGGAATAGATTATTTTTTCACGTCGGGTTGTTGTACAACATCCACTTTTCTTCGCCAGTAATAATTTTTCTCAGAAACGGATCGGTCTCATACCTAGATACGATCGACGAATAGATGGCTATCAAAAGTTTGTGTGGTACCCAAATACTTCTATTTTTCACCTATCCTTTTTAAATGGTCTTGTAATGTTGACCAAGGTGATCTAAGATCTTGTGAAAATTTCCACTAACGAATTTAAAGCTGCACTTTAGAGTTTGTTAGAGATTAGATTCACTATCGTTACTTTATCGATATTTTAAACCTTTAATGGTATTTTCGAAGTTTTAAAACGTCTCCATAAATGTCGCAGATTATTTCGGTAGCTTCTTTCAACTCTAACCCCTTGTCTAATAAAAATATCATAAAAAAATATAAATGGGTGTCCTTATTCTCTGGTCTTGACATTTTTACTAGGGATAAAAAATGGAAAAAAATACAAAGTGTAGACTGAGAGTAGATCACACATAAACTGTTTAAATTTCATATTGCCCTTATGGGCGCCACCTCACTTCCATCGAGGTTGTTGAAGTGTGCATTTTCTTCCGCCAAATACGAGGACAGGTGCTCTCAGAAGTCCTCCGGCAACCAGAGCTATTACTCTGCTCAACCACTTGGCCGATTATGTAGATATATTTGATATTTTATATGAGATTTAATAATTCTTTTCCTTTCTTTATTGAATATGTGTTATTTTCTTCATGTTATTATTAGGTTTTTATGCGTGATTGGCGACTTAGGTTATTCTGTAATGCCAATCACGCATTGTCTTTGTGAAAAAATATAATTAAGTACTTAATAATAAATCTGAATAGAAAATCTGCTTGAGATTAAGCTAATCATCAACCTAATATGAGATAAGTATAATCATATATGATCACAGAAATGTGCACTAATAGCGTAGAAACAAAATTATAATACCATACTGTTATTTAAGTGAAGTGTTATCAAAATCAGTAAGGAAGTGAGTTAATGAAATTAATTGAAATCCTATTATTATTATACATATAAAATATCAGACACTAGTATTAACGGGAATTACAATATTTAATTCTTATCATATACTTGTTTATTTTTTATGATATTTTTAAATTTATTATCTGTAATATAACTATGACAAAAATTCTTTAACAATATTTGATAAGACGGAATGATTTATATTTTTTATCTTATTCGAATGGTAGTCGAGGGCAAAGGAACCTAAGTCTCACACGTGACGTGAGGGCTTCTCCTTTGTGTCTATACCGCAGGAACCCAAGCCGTCTTGGCATGCGGTTTTTTTGTAAAGAGTTTATCTCTCTTGGCCATTGCTGGCATTGGGCGTACATCTTCTACCATGTTGGTATCAGATTTTACCCTCTCGACTGTGTCCAGGCAGTAAGAGGGGTTTGTCTCGGTATTCGTTTATTCTCTTCTCTTAGTTCTTGGGTTCCTTATGAATTGACGGAAACAGGTCTTGATCAACGGCGTACCATCTGCGCTTCTTTTTTGTCTCGGTATGAAGCCGATCCGTTTTTGCGATAAATTGTAACTGGTAGATAAGAAGTGAGTGCTATAAAATATTCTTGTACGAAAAAAAATGGCTTTCTTCCGGAGAAGTACCTATTCCAACCCCTCGACTGTAACCAACAATTAAGAAAGTCCTTCTTTGGGTGTGGTGGGATTTTTTTGGAATTATACTGAACAACCCAAGCGAATAAAACAAGAGCTCATTAAAAACGATCTGTTTTGGTCAATAACAAAAAATATCCTTCAACACAATAACGCGAGGCCTCACGCTCCAAAAATAATACAGAACAAATCAAGGGAGCTTGGATTGGAACTTTTAACTTAACCACCAAATTCACCAGATCTCGCGCCATCGGATTATTATATTTTTAGATCGTTAGAGCATACATTAAGAGGTAAAAAAATAAATAATGTTAGAGAAGTGAAAAAAAAATCAATAAAGTAATTATTTTTTAATATAAATAATTCAATATTATATTTATCGTTGCTAGACTGCACAGCGCTTTTTATATATTAATAATAATATATTTAACTATTACTAGTATTATTGAATCATGTATATATTAATTTTAACTGAATGTATATATAATAATTAGTTTAATACAAAATGTATTCAGTGCATTTTCGTTATTATTGCCATCGTGCAGCTCATGCAAATGTTCATTAAATGTAACATACAGGATTAATAATTCAAACATTTACATTTAATATAGCAGACGTGCTTAATGTATTAAAAAAATAATTAACAAGAAGCCAAAATATTGAAAATAAATCTGTCAGTCTCATCGTATATCAAACCCACACCTGTATTTCGAAAAGAGATTTTTTTTAATCTTAATTATATATAATTAATACTTTTCTTATAAATTTTTGATTAGTTACGTACCCCTGGATATGATAAATATAATCCTACATGTTATCATTATGATTTTGCTTCCACACGACATGATAATAATTATGTATTAAAGATTTTTTGGTGATTGTTCGAGCAAGACATGTGAATTAAAATTCATGTAAGTAAATATCATTTATGACTATCAATAACTGAAAAATTTATTATAATCATATCAGACACACATACAATTGCATCACTGTCATCGTAATATGTGCATTTCAGACGTTATTGCAAACATGTGTTAGTGCAAATATTCATTAAAGCCATATACGGGATAGTGATATATTATATTTAAAAAATATCATTGTAACGTGGCACTACAATATGAAAAAAATACGTAGATTTCTTACTCATTAGTTTACAAAGCTTAGTAAGTGCTTTGACATTTTGAAAACAACAAAGTCAGAGGCTTTACATGGGAGATAACATGCAGCACAGCTTAGTCAAATGTGAACTTAGCACTTTAGCCTTCGGGTGCGAATATTATTAGCGTCTCTTTTGCAAGTTTACTTTCGACTTTGCAACTTTAATAAATACGTCACTTTAATACGTTGCTTATTATCAAAAAATGAATAATTTTATCGTGATACTATTGTAATATTACAGTCTTATCTGCTCGTTTTTGCAATTGGTTTATGTCATAAATGACAAGATCTCTTATCATTAACTGATAAAATTGATTATACTTACTAATTTAAATATAATTTTTCCTAGAAATTCGATAGATTCATATTATAGATGTCATTTATCTATTCCATTTATCATCTATGGTGATACCATTTTTCAGACAATAAACACTTTAGGAAAATGTCAGTCATAGTGCACATCAGATTCATAGTAGTTTACGATTGTAAATAATGCTGAAAATGCTGTATGATACGTATTTAAAAAAAGTGTAAAAGTCCTGATAATAGTTCTGTAAATTTCGCGAAGGTAACCATGTATTCCTTCAACTATTATTATTTATCCTGAAGCGTTAGAAGAAAATTACAGCTTCCATCAAACTTTTTTTTAACTAGTATCCTATTTATTTAATTTTTAAAATGTTTTTATAATTTTGATTTTTCAGCTGAATATGTCCGAATCAATATCACCAGCAATCGGAATTGATTTAGGGACCACATATTGCTGTGTGGCTATAGTCGAAGATGAGCAAGTTAATATTATTCATAACACTGAAGGAAAAAGAACCACCCCCTCCTATATATCGTTTACTAATACGGATTGCATTGTCGGGTATTTAGCTAAAGAGTTAAAGCATAACAATCTGTTTAATACAGTTTATGGTAAGTAAGGCTTTTATTATTTTATATTGTTTAATATTTTAAAAAGTTGTGCTGATTATTCCACTATGTGTGAGTTAATTTCCCGCACTTAAATCAGTGACATAAAGTGCCCCTCGTGAGATCGACGATCGAAACGTTAAGATGTTCCTGCATTTCGCTCCGTCGTAAGATGTAGTCGCCATCTTGTTGCGCTACACACGGACGCCGCCATGATGGCTCCTGATATATCCTCTCGTTTTCTCCATGACCAACCCCATCAACTAACCAGCTGACTGGCAAAATAACAACTACAATCGCTGACGCCCTGCCTGTAGACTGCGGCTGTTACAAAGACCCTCAGTTGGCCTTTCGTCGGGATCATTAAAGGAGTACTCCTCTGCAGATAATCTTACAACTAGGTCGCTACGAGTGCCATTATTACCAAATATAACCAAGAATACCGTGATTCTTGTTCCTGCCAAAAAAATATATCCATTTTGTTTCGTGTTTCATTTTGTAAAAAAATAAGTTTTAATTGATTTTCAGTTTAACTCTATTTTTAAAATATTTTTTTTTGTATTAACCGATCACGTCGGCTTGAAAACAACTGAGTCATACGAGGAGGATCTATTTATAATAGAAAAGAAACCCCAAGCATTTCCAGTCAAGATATTGATGATTTTTTTTAATGGATTATCAAATAGTGATGATTTGCGATATTCTTCATAACAAATTTGTATACGATTTTTCTAACAATCACTATTATGCGTAAATACCAAGCACACTCGGTGAAGTCCCGCCGCAGACAGACTGAGGCCGCCGACTACCAACCGCCGAGTTTTCGCTGCACGTGTTACTTACGTTTCACTCGCACTTTGCACATAATACCGGATGCGAACATAAAAAACATCGCGTACGTGGCAACAAAAGCGAATATTGTCATTTTTATTTTCTTGTATGATAATTTATATTTATTTTTATTCTCTACACTTTTTGAGACAAATACAATTAGTGACATCTGTCATTATCAGTATTTATTCATGATATGCTTCATAATTTTGGATTGTTTTAACTGATCAATATGAGGCGTAAATGGCGACGCTTTCGGCGATGTTTCGCCGTAGACTGAGATCTCGCAGCACGTGTCATTCGTACGTTTCACTCTAACTCGGCACATGGCATCGGATGTGAGCGAGAAAAAGCATCGCGCGCATGCCAACGGTGGCGAATTTTGTTGTATTTTTTCTAACGATTATTTATTATATTTATTGTTTAGACATTTTTAAGCACAACACAAAAATTGACATATATAATTTATATTAAAAGAGTTATTCGGAAAAAATCAAAAAATCAAAACTCAAATAGATCCCATCGACCCGGCTAGCTTAATACTACAATCTATAACATTTCATAGTTTTTGTTTAATAAGCATACTATCAATAGATGAATTAATATTTAGCCGTGATTTTTTTGTTCCTAAAAAAAATCCAAACGATTTAAATTTATTGTTGATTTTGTATTATTTCAGATGTAAAACGATTAATTGGCAGAAAGTTCGATGATCCATTAGTACAATCCGACATGAAACTATGGCCATTTACGATAATCGAAGATAATAACATTGCAAAAATACAAGTAGAACACAAGGGCTCTATTAAAGAATTATATCCTGAACAAATAAGTGCAAAACTCCTGTCATATTTAAAGGAAATAGCTGAAACTTACACCGGAAAAGTCGTCAGTGATGCTGTAATAACAGTTCCAGCCTATTTTAACAACTCACAACGACAAGCCACTAAGTTCGCCGCCGAGATCGCTGGATTAAATGTTCTTAGAATACTCAACGAACCGACAGCAGCTGCAATCGCATACGGTTTAAAAATGAAAAATCAAGAAAATATATTAGTCTACGATTTAGGAGGAGGGACATTTGATGTGTCTATCATAGAAATCAATAATGAAACATATACCGTGAGAGCAGTTAAGGGTAACAATCATTTAGGGGGAGAAGACTTCAATAAGTGTATGGTTGATTACTTTATAAAAAAAATCCAAGAGGAGAATAATGTTGATATTAGTAATGATCGTAAGGCAGTAGCCAGACTTCATCGTAAGTGTGAAGAAGTCAAAGAAATATTGTCGACAGCCAACGAGACCCAATTTGAAATTGAATTCATCTTTGAAACCATAAGTTTCTCGAGTAAAATGACGAAATCCCAATTTGAGGATTTGAATGCGCATCTTTTCGAGAAGACTATAGATGTAGTGAAACAATGCTTAGAAGATTCGAAACTCGATAAAACCGATATAGATAATATTGTTATGGTTGGTGGATCGAGCAGAATACCAAAATTAAAATTAATGTTGCAAGATTTTTTTGTCGATGCTCAAATTTCAAAGACTATTAATCCAGATGAGTCAGTAGCCATAGGAGCCGCTATACTTGCCGCTCAGATCAGAGGAATCACAACTAGAACTAAAGATATAATTTTAAATGATGTAACGTC
>JAGXCT010033202.1:8407-41906 GCA_022495035.1 Philopotamus ludificatus | reverse complement strand
CTTGATTTGAAAAAGAATGAGAAATTCGTGGGTGCAGTTGCGGATTTATAGGGATGCTTTGATGCTGTCAGAGCCCTGATCATTGGAGGCCTCAAGGGGCCTCCGCTTTATTATTATTTAAAAATAATGTCTTTTTCTAACTTTTTGGAAGATTCATTATGTAATAATCATTAACCTATTTTATTCTTAGATCGACTATGAAATATAAAAGACTGAATTATTTGTCCAATTTTTTTATAAAAAACGACATTGGCAGATCAATGATTAATGATGAAGCATTCTAGAGTATATTTTTTAGTAGGAATATCTTTTTTCAGATCAGAAAAAATTAAAATAGTCCTTCGTACTGGTTTTACAATGTCTTAATATTAAACTGCCTTAAAAAATATATTGGGTGTACCGGAAAGTTATGCCTGTTTTAGAAATCGTATTTGCTTTATGTAAAAGTCTTACACCGAATCAGAAAAAATGGTAATTACTACGATTCATTGATTTAAAAATATGCTTCTCATACTTAAATAACTTAAAGTTTATTTTTGATGTCCAGCTCTCTTTAATAATTTACAATATTCTCTAGTTAAGACTAAATCCTTTTCCAGATTTGTTATCAGCGTATCAGTATGTTCGAGCTGTTCTTTGCATCTCACTCTTTATCTATATATTATTTCCGACTTTATCTTTATCATATTTAAGTAATCCACTTTTCATCCCGAGTTATCATCTGGTCCAAGAAGGGTTCAATATTGTTTCGTGAAAGCAGAAATCAGCATCTCGAATATTTCCACACCAGTCCTAGTATCCGAATATGGTCCAAAATGGATTGTTGAGCTGAATCAAGCCTTTCTGCAATCTCCGATGTTGTCAAACAAGGATTTTGCTCTAAAATGATCTTTCCGGTAGACCCAATATTTTTTATTTCAATTATAACAACAATAATCATTACATTTCTACCAAATGGTATTTTTATTATTTTAATATCTTATCATATTTTCTCTTAATTACGTTTTTACTTGCTGTTATTTTATATTTACATTTTTATACATTTCTACGCTTTATTTACATTTGATTTTATATTTTTAAATTAAACCTATGTATCTATTGGTTTTCCTATTAAGTTTTTATACGTGATTGGCGACCTCGGTTAATCCGTAATGCCAATCACGCATTGTTTTTGTATAAAATGTAATTAAATAAATAAGTTGTAAAACACGACCTGTAAGAGTTTTAATTTAATCCTGTATAGTAATAAGTAATTAATAATATTATAAATAACACAAAAAATCATCTAGAAAATTGTTTACAATAATAGCTTAAAATTACGTACATTTTGTTAAAATTAGAGTACATAAAAATGAATTTAAAATAGATTATTATTTTTTTTAAATAAGAGTAATCAATACGAACAATGAACGACCCATGCGTCATAAAGACATTCTTATCAATTTGCGAATGCAATAAAATATTTATCTTATCTTAATATTTTAATATAATCCCTTAAAATAAAATAACATACGCAGATACAATAATAATAAATTTCAAAATATAATAAAATATATTCTAAAATACGCAAGAAACATTTTGACAATATTCTACGTTATAGAATATTGTGGTATATATAAATGATATAATAAATAATCTCATAAAAATCATGAAAAATTAAATATATAAAAATCAAGTGTCCTTTGTTGACGTTTGCATTTTTACGCATTTTCCCCACAACTAAAAATTTATGACGTACAATATTTTTCATTGATTAAATATGTTTTTACAATATTTTTTTCCTTAAACAGACGGAATATAATAAAACTTATCAAATATCTTATCTTAATTACATTACATAGATTATCAACCTTTTGAATATTGTATCAATGACACATTTGTATCTAAATTATTTAATTCTATTTTAAAAAAGATTCACATTGGAATACAAGAAAAAATGTTACTCGCCTCTGTGATCGGATAAGTGATTATCACTCTGATGAATACAAAACATTATTAAGAGTTTCAGTGTTTGATCGCATATCTAAGGTGTGGTGGCATAAATACATATTTAAAGAAAAAGTGAGTGTTTTCATTATATTTATGTTTAATATTACTCAAATCATATTTATATCATGTAACAAATGTCGAAATCATCCATTGGGGCACACTGGGGACTCTTAACGGTTTGCCCCTTTACCTCGCTAGGCGAGTTTTGTTCTTTTTTGATGAATCAGAGTCTAAAAATGTTTCAGGGGTATTCATCACAATACAGTAAGAAAATATGTTTCTAATTGTATAGTCGTGGAACAAATTATGATCAAGTAAATCGATGCATACGATTTTTAAGGCATAAGATATTTATGCGTTAAAGGGGTTTTCAATCATTCTATTTTTTTTATAAATTGAGCAACTGGTATTAAAAATGGTCTCGATGGAACGTGATATTAGTTGACAGTAATTAAATCCATAATTACCCAATTTAAAATGTTCACCATTTTAATATTTCTTCAATTATTTGTTTGTTTTTAATATATTTATAATTTAAAATTATATGTATCCTAAATAAAACATGTCTCCGAAAAGGATTCATAATTTATATTTACCTTTTTGTTATTTATTCATCATATGCAGAAGCATTTAAAAAAAAACTGTCCCTTTGAACTCCATTGGCACATCTGTTGCTAATGAAAAAACAGGAAGAAATATGCTAGGTCAATACCCCCTCGCGCCTATAGGCACGAGCTATTGTTATTCAACTAAACAAGTGCAAGGTCATTAAAAATATAAAAATGGGTCAAAAGTTTGATTTTCTTCAAATCGCAAAATACATTTAAAAAAACCTAACCCCAAATTTTGTATAGGTGCCTAACTTTATATAGCGTTTTTTTCTATAGCGTGGTCCCTACCTGAACGATATAGAAGGGTTGACTGTATATATATTCATATAATAACAACAAGGTAGAAGATGTACGTCCAATGCCAGCAATGGCCAAAAGAGAGGGAAACTTTTTACAAAAAACCGCATAACAAGACGGCTTGGGTCCCCGCGGTATGGATACGAAAGGGGAGCCCTCACGTCACGTGTAAGATTCAGGTTCTTTGACCTCGACTGCCATTCGAGAGTTTGGTAAGGCTCATGCCCTCAGCGAGTGTAAGCCTTGTGGCTGGGAAATGATGATAATGATATATGCATGTGTGTGGTAGCCCGTGACTTGTTAAAAAATAATTACAATCAAATTATGATTGTTAAAGTTAATTGATAAAGAGCGCAGATAGTATTCAGATGGGTGACCATTCTGAATAGTTCTGAGTGACGCTGGTTAACAGAGGGGTGGGGTGGAGACTGACGAGCTTCATTTCATAAAAATATAAGCTGAAAAGCGGGCAGCAGCGCTCTTCAATATAAAAAAAATCACTGCGGTGCAGAAGGCAACGGGAAACCACTGCACTATATGTTCCCATAAAAACCCTCAGAAATATCCTTAGAAATTAGGGGGATTAAATTAATTATGTATTATGATACGAAAATATAAAAGTTACTACGCGCGATGTGGAGCAAGAGCGCTGCCTGCTCGTCAGCACCGTGTATTGAATGAACTCGGGCCGGTAGCGGATTGCGGGGGAGGGGTCTCGCCGCCAAGCGCCGTGTCGTACTGCAACTAGGTGCAGTCATATTGACTCACAGATTATTTGGGGCTACGTGCTGCAATGCGAATTATTCAGCAATTCTACCTCACCTTATTTTTTTTATATTAGGTGTAGTAAAAAGTCCTGTCGTATTTTTTCAATAAAATTCCAATTCAATTTTTTATACATTTATTGATTTATTTTTACAAATAATAATTACCATTACATTGTATAACATTCTGCTATCTATTTTCCAAATCTAAAATATCTTTCTTGAAAAATTCTGCTGAAAAATCAGAAATGGCCGATATCATTTCACTTTGTGTTTGGAATGATTTATTTTTAAAAAAGTGTTGCATAGAACGAAACAAATGGTAGTTTAAAGGGGCTAAGTCTGGCGAGTAAACAGGACAACCGTCAAAAACCCAAGTCATCCATTTTTTTCAGGGACAAATCTGCGACACGGGGACGCGCATTATCGTGGAGTAGAAAGATTTACTCTTAAAAATTATTCTTTTCGAATCATTCCCATTCTTTCAGACACTTCTGAGTGATGTCTTAGTGCCGGCTATATTTGACAGTTCTTTGACGGTTAAAGTTGGGTTTTTTTTAATTTCAGATTTTATGACGGCTTATTTACTGTACAGGGTCGTCCACTTCTTCAAATTTCCGGATTTAAATTGTCTGTACCAGCGTTGATATTTTTTTGACATCTAATACGTCTCCATAAATGTCACAAATATTTCTTGTAGCGATAGTTGCGCTTTTCTTGGAGTGAAACTGAAAGAGTATGCAGTTTTTCAGATGGTCTTCTGAAGGAACGAATTCGACCATTGCGACTGGGTCGAGTAATTTTTTTTGTATTGAACACAGACGGAGACGTGTCTCGACAAGCACACAATAAAATAACAGGTCTTGATTAGTCAAAGGACTAAAAACAACTGTTTCTAAAACTACCCTTTGAAAATACGACTTTTTACTACACCTAATATTTTTAAATATAATTTCAGCATACAGTGATTGTATTAATATGTAATATATTTTTAGATGACCGAATCAGAAATGAAAGGACCGGCGATTGGGATCGACTTAGAAACCACGTATTGCTGTGTGGCTGTATTCGAATATGGACATGTGAATATAATCCATAATTCCCAAGGAAAGAACACAACAGCTTCATACATAACTTATACTGATTCAGATGTGATTGTCGGCGATTTGGCTAAAGAAATGCAATACACCCATCTTGGAAACACCGTTTACGGTATACATTATTTTAAATAACTCTTTATTCCATAAGTATATTCCATGGTATATTTTGTTTGCAGACGTAAAGCGTTTGATCGGTCGAAAATACAACGATCCAATGATTCAGTCCGATAGAAAGAGTTGGCCCTTTGAAATAACAGAAGACGGTTCAAAATTAAAAATTAGGATCGAGCGTCAGAACGAATCGATGTTGATTTTTCCCGAAGAATTGCATGCCAGGATGCTGAAATATTTAAAGAGTATAGCCGAAGATTATTTAGAAATGGCTGTGGAGGACGTGGTTATAACGGTCCCTGCATATTTCACCAATTCTCAGAGGCAGACGACAGAATTAGCAGCTAAATTAGCAGGATTTAATGTTTTGAGAATACTCAACGAACCGACGGCAGCTGCAATCGCATATGGTTTAAACAGAGTTGATAATCAAAAAATACTTGTCTACGATTTGGGAGGAGGCACATTCGATGTATCCATCATTGAGATTAACAATGGCAAATACAACGTGTTAGGAATCGGAGGAAATAATCATTTGGGTGGAGAAGATTTTAACAGAACATTGGTCGATTATTTTATAGAAAAAATTCTGTCCATACATAAAATCAATATTAGATCAGATAAAAGAGCAATGGCCAGGCTTTTAAATAAATGTGAAGAGTTAAAGCTTATACTTTCCAGAGCTAAGCAAACTACATTTGATATTCAATGTCTTTCCGATGACTTAAACTTTGCTTCTAGTATCACCAGAGATGAATTTGAGCGTTTGAACGAGAATATGTTTCAAATGACAATTTTCATTGTGAATAAATGCTTAAAACATGCCAATCTCAATGCGAATGACATCAGCAACATTGTGATGGTCGGTGGGTCCAGCAGGATACCGCGGATACAGACCATTATGCAAGATTATTTTGGAAAAAAAATGTCAAAGGCTTTAAATCCAGACGAATCAGTTGCTCGTGGAGCTGCTCTGCTAGCTTCGCATCTTAAATACTCGACAATGCCTAAGGAAATAACTCTGCAAGACGTGACACCCCAATCGTTAGGAATCTCCGTGGTTTGCGAAGAAATGTTTGTCATAATCGAAAAAAATTCTAAAATACCCATAACAAAATCTCATACTTTTAAAACAACCGAAGATTATCAATCGACAATGAAGCTTGATATATACGAGGGTGAAGACGAGATGAATAAGAACAATTATTTATTAGGAAAATTTTCTCTGAAGAATGTCACCGAAGATCTTAAAGGACGGACGCAATGCGAAGTCATCTTTACCATTGACATTAACGGAATTTTGACAGTGAAAGCTCGTGAAATTAATACTGAAAGAGTTGTTCAAAAATCAATTAGCATCACCAAGCATGAAGCATTGTGCGAGGACGAACTCGTATCCATCATCGAAAATTTAACTAACATTACATAAAAAATATGTATATTTTTATAAAAATACAAAAACAATAAAAAATAATTTTGTGTTTAATTTATAACATCAGATTTTATTGCATTAATTCTTTATCATGTGTTTTGTATCGTTAAATGTTTAATTCCAAGAGCAAGTAAGATAGTTTAACTAACTTTGAAGAGCAATTCTTGCAGTAAAATGATTAAATTTGTGTAATAGAAATTTAAAAGCATGCAAAAAATTAAACCATATGATTTTAATATAAACATATTCATATTACTAATTAAAAAAATATCATAACGCTTACCTAAAATCTGTTATTTATTAAGTATTAAAATAATCTGTTGTTTTGTAGAGCTTTTACAGTAAGCAATCATGCCATAGCAGAGTTATATCATTATTGACTGAATTTATTTACAAAAAAAATATATT
This sequence comes from Philopotamus ludificatus, assembly GCA_022495035.1. Classification (NCBI taxonomy): domain Eukaryota; kingdom Metazoa; phylum Arthropoda; class Insecta; order Trichoptera; family Philopotamidae; genus Philopotamus; species Philopotamus ludificatus. The sequence goes on along the minus strand of JAGXCT010033202.1, from coordinate 35,194 downwards.
ATTGTCATGTTTCCTTATAATACGAGGATTTACTTGATTTTACATAATGATTTTTAGTTTTTTAATTTTATACTATTCTAAAACCATATAAGTAACATCTAACTATTAAAAAAACAATAATATTTTAGAGAATAAAACAAGATGACTTTATTTAACCCATTCTTCACTGCGCACTATGGAAGAGATCTTGAATTCTACTTCAAAAAAATCTTTTTACGAAAATTCAATTTCAGAAAAAAGCAAAATGATAGATATAAGATTAAAGTTTATTATGTCACTGTTTTTATTATTATTTAACTGTATTTGGTAATATTAGGTTCTAAAGTTATTATCAAAATATGCAATTGAAATATTATCGCATTATCAAGATCTCTGCATATCGTAGTATCAAGTTGTAATGCGTAGAATTACTTTACGGTCTTTAGATCAGTTTTTAAGCTAATAGAACATTTGGATTAAAATAAAAAAATACTAAACTAGTCCAATATCATTTGAAGTCGTATTTTAATAAAAAAAAACGCAAGAATTTTTCGAAATTAGTATTCAAAAAGGTTTTATACTCTGTATGATATTTAACTGAGTAATACAGTTGTTACTTAAATAATATTTTTTCATCAAAAAAATTGACAAATATGTCAACGCTCCATATGATGTTTCACTCGCAATCTGCACATCATACCGGATGCGAGCAAGAAAAAACATCGCGCCAATCCGACATCAACGAATATTGTTGTTTTTGTTTATATTGTTTATATATTACTAAATCGTCTTCCATTAAGTATTGGAAAGTGTCAAACAATGACATTTTCTAGGATCAAAAGAGCCCATCATATTTAATTACAGTCTTGGGAGCGTAACTCTTTCTAAGCAATCGTCTGTTAAAGATCTGGGTATTTTGTTTGATTATAAGTTAAAAATTTAGTTTACATGTATCGGATGTGTATGAGATCATCAAAAATATTGGGCTTCGTCTTGAGAAATTCTCATCACATACGTAGCACCTTAGTCATACGAGTGCTATACGATGCATTGGTTCGGAACTTGCTTGAATCAGGTTCCATTATATGAGCGCCTTATGACGCCTCGAATTTCCACAGATTAGAGAAGATACAGAAGAAATTTCTTAGGTATCACTACATGGTGGAGTTTGGATTCTACCCTAGTTTATACCCCAGCGCATGGGAACGAGTTTACAAATTATAATATGAGAAAAGAAGATCGATTTACTTGGCAGAAGCACTTCTTCCAAGCTATTGGTTGGCAATACATAACCCCCCTTGTACTGTGCGAGTTGTCATATGGGCGCCTCACTACCATCGAACCCGTTCGTGTGCTTTTTTCTTCCTAGAGGCGGACGACTCACTCAGAAACTCCAGTAGCCAGAGCTATTACTTTGCTCAACCATTTTGGCCGAATATGTGGATATATTCGATGTCAAATATAGCCGTTTGTTGATATCTATATGAAATTTTATAATTCTTTTCTTCAATTTATTGTAATATATGTTGTTGTTGTTATTTGCTCCTTATTGTATGTGTTATGCGTGATTGGCGAACTGGGTCATTCTGTAATGCCAATCACGCATTGTCTTTAAATAAATAAATAAATAAAAATAAATAAATAAACCTTGGCCACTTTGCATCTATTATCATCTATTATGTATATTTTGTAACTTAGCATTAAAGAACTGAAAAAGAAAGAGGTTCCAAAAAATATTTTTCTTGTGACATAGTATGTCAGTTGATTTCTAGCAGCTCTTCATTAGTTAACGGTTTGCCATGTGATTTTAACTAGGTCTGAATGTTGTGTACATATTTGATACCTTCGGAAATGGCTATGAGGCCAATCTTTTTCATGATTTCAGGAGATATTTTTATGCACGACTTGAGCTTTTGATAGCTCTTATTATATGTTGTTGCTTCCACTAAACCGACAAGACAACTCTATCACCTTCTTTAGTTTCTTGAACGAGTGGGGCATTGGTTTTCCTAAATAATAAGCTTTGAATGTGACTATTGAGCCTAAGAAAATCTGGCGTATTTTCCAATACTAAAGAGCTCGAACTTCAACTCCGATATTCTCGCAATATTTTTTATTGTCCATTAACAAATTGTATGTCATTCTAGCTTCAAAGTCACTTCGCCAAAAAACTAGTGAATCAATTTTAGAATAATCTTTCATGTCACGAGGAGTTTCTAATTGAGAAGAGTCAAGATATCCCATCTCATCTACATTTAAAAAAAAATTCCCCTTCTCTGAACTCTTAGATATCTTTCAGCTAATTCCACATTAGCAGATTTGCCTATTGTTTTAATGCTATGCATGTTTGATCGTTAACTTAACCGATAAAACCAACTTTTGCTTGCTTTAAAAACTTCTTCTTCATATTGTGAATTTAAATGATTCCGGAGATTAATTTGATATTAACCTTTTCAATGCGGCGGGTCTATACACGATTCTGCATCTGAGTGCGGCACCGTTTTGAACCAAATTTTTTTTTTGGCAAGGTAAATTTGTATTCACCGTTTACCGCTATATCAGACTATTTTCCTATAAAAGGTTTATGCAAACATGTTGATTAGGATATGTTCTTCCATCTCAACTAAAAAAATAAACTCGATTCGCTTTATTTTCGTAATAATAAATCGAACAAAATATCAATTGCTCAAACAGAGATTAAGTGAGAAAAATATGGGAATGCGAATCAAAATAAAAAAATGCGAAATGCATTTTTTTTATACCATTCCATCCGTACACGTGTATGTGGAACATAATGTACGTGGAACACCCTTAACAACCCCTCGGACGAGATACGTCACCGATACTACTGCGGAGATTTGAATGAGACACCACGCGCAATTTGAATCGTTACTATTCATATTTATATATTACATGGTTCTTATAAATTTCTTGTGATATGTTGTATATTTATTGATAGCTGTGTTTATTAGCTGATTTTTAAAACAAACAACATCACTTAACTCGGTCTAGTTTACATTTAACGACATGTTAAAGTTTTAAAGAATCTCGCGCATGTAGACATGCGGCCGCACTCTGGACACGATTTGTATGCGCATGTACGTCATGCGCCCCCCACTTAAAGGGTTAATTCAGATCCTCTATCCATTTGTTAAAACATTTTTTTTTAAATATATTATTAAAAAATGTTGTTTTATGAAATTCTTGACGAAATACAAAATATAACCAGGACTATTTTATAGCTAGAATTAATATTCACTTACAATTCTTGGATACCAGGATAGCATGAGAATAATAACTCAAAAAATAGCCGAATTATCGGGCATTTAAAGCACCATATAAGCTAACGCCATACCTCAAATTTGATATATTTTATGGATTGTATATAAGATGATTGTCGAGTTAAAAAAAATGTGTTTAAACAGCCATTCTATGTAGGTTCGGCATGCAAAAGGTTAATATCGTTTATTTGTTACGTGATATATTTTTATTAATTTGAAGATTATACTTTATTCGATTATAAATCGACTCATTCGATCCTTTGATCGTAACAAAATTGCTGAACAATTTTGTATGTGTTTATTTTTTTGTTATACACTGAAAATTCCTAATGAAAATAATTTCATTCAAAACGTGTTTGGATACCCGCTCGATGAATATCGGGAATTTAATTTTAAGCAAAACTACGCCATTCTCAACTTATTAACTTATTTATTAGTTTACGATACAATTTTCGCTACACGTCTCGTTTAAACTTCGAGATCGGATATCTGCAAGCGGGAGCAATTCCCGTGCACTTATCCGCTCCGTTCCTTCGAGTATATTTTTTTAATTCTTCCCCCGGTACCGGAGTGTATCTCTTCAGGATTGTTAGGGGTATTGTGTTGCCTTCCCGGGGGATATGGGCACGTACCTACCCTCCGACAGTTTCCTGCTTTGGCAAGGATTGCATCAATAATGCATCGCGCGAATTGCACTGATTCCCAGCGCGATCAAAATTCAAGTGGAGAGAGCCAATTCCCCACCAGCTCCGTGAGGATATTTCAAAATTTACCTTTAGACTCGTCTATGTCGGATATTTAGAAAGTGCTCCTATTTATATGAAATGTTGGAGATTTACGACGTACTCAGAGCAACATATTGATATCTGAAGAAATGCAGCATATGAATAATTCATTGAAACTACAGCCAGATTCGACGATTTGTAATAAAAAAAATATAAAGATATGTTTAACATTTTTTTAGTAATTATTTGTAGTAATTATTCGGAAATTATTTTTTTATTTTTAGAAAGTGTTCGTAAGATAAGAACTTTTTTTCTCGAAGGTTATATACCCCAGGCAGCCTAGTACCCATGCGCTGGGGTATAAACTTGGGTAGAATCCAAACTCCCTCATGTAGAGATATCTTAGAAATTTCTTCAGGATTTTCCCTAATCTGAGGAATTCGAGGCGTAATAAGGCGCCCATATAATGGAGCCTGATTCGAGGAACCTCCGAACCATTGTATCGTATAGCATGTCCTATACATGTTAACTAAATTTTGACATGGAATCAAAATACTCAGATCTTTGACAGACAAATGCTTAGAAAGAGTTACGTTTCTAAGTCTGTAATTAAAGATGATGAACTCCTTTGATCTAGTATATGTCATTGTTTTACATTTTCCAATACTTAATGGAAGACGATTTAATATTGCCCATTTGCGCAAAGAATCAATGTTAAACTGCAACGAAATCTTCAGCTGAAATAACGGAACAAAATAATTTTAAATCGTTTGCGAAAAATGAGAGTTTACAATTATGGACCCGATAAGTATCATTTATAAATAAAATCAACAATTACGGTTAATCTTAACGTTCAGTTAATGACATAGTGTTTTATAATCTAAATATATGTTTAATTGAATATCTATCAAAAAGGCTATAGCACTTAGTTATCAGTCACTTTTAGTTAAATGCGTAGAATCAATTCGCTTTCAAGAATACGTTATATTTTACATTCAGAGAAAAATCGATTATAGTTTTTCACTTTTATTATCAAAAAAATACGATTCGCTTGGAAAAAATTAAACGAAAATTATAAATTGAGTAATTTGTATTTTTATTTAATCAGTATTTAAAAGTATAGATGTTTTCTTAGTTTACAGTGTTTGATGATTAGTTATACTTCGTCTGTCGTCCTTTTAACTAACGTTTCGTTGTATTCCGTTAATAGTGAACTGTGTTCATAAAATTTAAATTTAACAATCCTATTAGCAATTAATATTGTTTTAATTAAGTGATAAATCAATTTAAAATTTAATGCTTTATATTTTTTTAAGAGACGTTCGTTTTGTGGTTAGGACAACTTAAGTTTTTTTTCAAGCCTAGAGAATTATAAGACACTCCCGACCCTCAGACAGACAACTGGCTTGTTTATAAAGACATATTAAAACACCGATAGTGTGAAATTTAAACTATTAAAAGTGGCTGAAAAGAATAATTAAAATCGGGGAAACATCTTAACCTAGTCGTGCCAATGGATACCGTGCCAAGTTTTTGATTTTTCTCGAAAAACTCTTTTAAAAAAGTCTACAGAATAAATATTATAAATAATTGTTGTCCTCAAATGTCAGCATTTGCAACAAAAAAAATCACTAAAAATCACTATTGTTTCCACGCGCGCGATGATTTTTCCCCTCACATCCAGTACGATGTGCCGAGTTCGAGTGAAACGTACAAGTGACACGTGCTGCGAGATCTCAGTCTGCGGTGAAATATTGCCAAGAACGTCGCCATTTACGCGTTATATTGGTTAGTTAAAAAAATCCAAAATTATGAAGCATAACATGAGTAAATAATTTTATTTTTTAATATAAAATTTATCAATATATTGACTTGAAATGCTTGGGGTATACGAGATACCCCCTTCAAACGATACGATTGTATTCGAGCCGCCATGACGGATGGGTCAAAATAACGATAATGACAGACAAGAGTTCGATTTGCGTAAAATGATAAAAGAATTATCACAAGAATCTATGATGGTTGTCGCAAAATAATGACAAAGCTTCAAAGGGGTGTGCCGCTCATATGGCCATATTGTGCGGTGCACACAGGCGCCACGAGATTAGGTCCGCCCAGAAGCACCAAGAGTGTAAAAATAATATATAATAATTTATTAAACTATCTTAAAAACAAAAAAAAAACGATTAAATATCCTTAATTCTATTTAAATGAGGAGGGGTATAGAAGCCCTAGTTAAAGTTTTGCACACGGGCGCTGGATATTGTCGGCGCGCCATGTTCAAAAAACAAATAACATTCTCGTATGTTTACTGTCCAGATGATACCGATGTCTTTTTAGAAATATTATTACTGGGAATAGAGATAGGACCTCTTTATCAATCCGATAAAAAAAACACAATGACTTTCATCGAATCAAGTGACTGTGTTTAAATAAAAAGATCCTTTTAAATTTTAGACGATGGTTTAGGATTACTTCATTATGTATTACAAAAACCTGCCCAGACTGCTAATGCAGAGGTTTATTAGAAAGTTTCAAAGAGGTAATGTTTAAAAAACTATGGCGATTATTACACAGAATATATAGTGGTTATTACACTTAAGATATAGCGCCCCTAGCGGGATCAAGTAGCGTCATCCCCTTCAACAAAACTATCATCAGCGCTACTGCCATGGCGTCCCGCAGGCGGCCAACCCCCCTCTCTCTCTCTTCTTCTCTCTAATCTCGTGGCGGTCAAAAAATGACGTTCTCGTATTTCGCTCTGTCGTAAGATGTATTCGCCATCTTGTTGCGCTACACACGGATGCCGCATGACAACTCGGGATATATCCTCACATCTTTCCAACATTTGACAGACATACGACCCAATAAATAATAATCAAACGACACTAAAAAGGAGACTAAATTCCGTCCGTATCAATATGTGGATAATATTTATTTATTTATTTTATTTTAAAGACAATGCGTGATTGGCATTACAGAATAACCCAAGTCGCCAATCACGCATAAAAACATAAATAGAATAGTGAGAAAATAATATAATTTTAGTATGCAGCCAACAACAAAATAAAAGTAAAAAATAAAATTAAAAAAAAATAACAAAAAATAAAAAATAAATAAAAGTACTATATATGTTAAAAGGAAACAAAACCGTCATTAGTTGGTCCGTTATATGAAATTATAAACTTCATACAAAAAGAGCATGATCAACGAAGCGCGATATTTGACATCAAATAAATCTACATATTCGGCCAAGTGGTTAAGTAGAGTGATAGCTCTGGTTACCGGAGAGTCCTTGAGAGCACCTGTCCTCGCATTTGGCGGAAGAAAAAGCACACGCGAACGAGCTCGATGGTAGTGAGGTGGCGCCCATAAGGGCAACTTGCACAGTACAAGGGGGTTATGTACTGCGCCAACCAACAGCTTGAAGCAGCCCTGTACCCATGCGCTGGGGTATAGACTTGGGTAGAATCCAAACTCCCTCATGTAGAGATACCTAAGAAATTTCTTATGTATCTTCTCTAATCTGAGGGAATTCGAGGCGTCATAAGGCGCCCATATAATGGAACCTGATTCGAGCAAGCTCCGAACCACGCATCGTATAGCACTCGTATGACTAAGGTGCTACGTATGTGATGAAAATTTCTCAAGACGAAGCCCAACATTCTTGATGATCTCAAACACACGTCCGATACATGTAAATTAAATTTTAAATTAGAATCAAACAAATATGTAATAAATCTCCCAATGTGTTCACTATCAGTATCACTTCTAAGCTAATATAAAATTGTCATTGAAATAAAAAAATATACTTAACTAGTCCAAAATCATTTGAAGTCGCATTTTATTAAAAAAAATCGCAAGAGTTTCTTAGAATATATATTTAAAAACGACTTATTCTATATATTATCATAAATAACAACGGAAAATATTTACCGGAGTATAACCTGGAGAACGTCCGTCACAGTCATGAGATCATGGTTGAGACGGAGGTGTACTCCAAGTGGCAAAGACCCGCTTTAGGGTTATAAGGCCACGTTAATAAATAATTAAATTACTATATAGTTGTTGCTTAAATAATATTTTATCGTCAAAAAAATTGACATATATCTTCGCTTTACCTTATATTTAAAAATAAGAACTTTTTAACATAGTACGAGTTTAATTGCAGCTTTCAGAAGAAAATTACATTAGGGATTTTTACTATTTAGTGCAAAATACCTTTACTCGCATACAAATACAGATTTTGTCTGAATATATAGCATTTATTTAACACGTATAAAGATAAAATATTATTTTCAATTTGTTTTTTTAAACGAAATATTATTATAGTTTTCTTTAAAAACAAAGCGAATTTCTTAAACGAATTTTCTTCGTGGACGATGGAACGCATTTATGTCAAAAGTATTCTTCCGAAAACCACAAACAGGCTTAAGTTAATCTAAGGACGTCTCTTTGTTTTTTCCCCAAAGTCTTTTAAAACTCATTGGAGCCTTTTATACCTACTCATTATTTTCGAAGATTTAAGCCCCCCTGCCTTTGCCATAATCTGTACAGCCTTATTTTAGCTTAATTGAAATTGTAATTTATTTCTTGCTTTGTCGATGAACGAAATGCAGATAAATCCCTGATGAAACGCGGCCGAAATAAAAATATGCTTCCACGATGAAAGGCATTCATGAATGAAAACCACCATAAATATTTTTTTATTAATAAATTTATTTATTTTATTTACATTATACTATCGGGAATATATAATATATATAAATGTATTATTCATGAAATCATTCAACAGGTATTATAATATATATGTATAATTTAAAAAATTTCCTTTTATTCGTACATAATAATATTTAGTATTACCCAGTATGCAGTGATCGACAACCATTTATTTACATAATGACGTTAAATATGATCATATCACAACACTTTCATATGATTATGCTATCAATGCATTCAATAAATATTTTCGTTAATAAATATTTCACATTGTTTTTACTTTTCGATTAATACTAGAATTTTATTTATATATTTTTTTTCATATGTACAGATTTTATATAAAATTTTAGTGTCACCGTTCAATCCCTCTGATTTTTTCGTGAATTATCGGCAGAAGCAACAGGGGTAGGATGTGTCTTGCACTGCTTGAGAGACCTGCTGATCCCGTCTGCATAGCAGCAGGACGTTCTCCTGAATATAACAAGGATATATATAAATATATGATATGCAATAAATTAATTTATTATTATATAAGACTTGCCATTGAGCACATGGACCCGAATGCTGGCAACGTCAGCGTTTGAGGGACTGCAAGAATATTTTCCCGAATCCGGAAGATCTGCGTTCTGCACCAATAATCTGGACGTCGTTAAATCGCCTCGCTCCGTTACCACAGAGACTCCGCCTCTCGAAGAGTCATAGCTGATGACCTATTTATGCAAATATTATTGATCTGATTGTATTGAATATTCTTCAACGATGTGTTTACCTCGTCGTGATGGTACCAGAATATAAAAGCAGGTGGCTCTGGACTGAATCTGATGCTACACGTGAGATTAATCGTGCTGCCCTTGTCCACGTGCAGATCTGGTCCGCCGAGTATCGTCGCAGTTGGTACTGCCAATTTAATACCATCGTCAACATCCGATTCTTTCAGCGTTCAGCGATTGATTTGAAATACATTTTACTCACCGACTACATTCAAATTTACAAAATAGCTTCTGACTGGCTGCGTTGGCACTTGGCACTCGTAGACGCCAGCATCTCTCAGCTGAGCGAACTTGATGTGGAGCGTCCATTCTCCGGATTCCTTGTGATGTTTCGTCTGGAATCTCTGGTCAGATGAGTATGTGTAGCTACCCACTGTCAGTATGTGCAAATCCCTGTGCCGTATCCACGATACCTGATAACAATGTAATATTTATAAAAATATTTTTTAATAAAAGATTCGAAAAATCTTGTACAATGTTATTTTGGTACAGTTGTATTCTTTCAGCTTTGTGGAGTATTTCAGCTCGTCGAGCCCATCTGCAGGTTTATAACATTAAAGGTTATTAATTTTATTATTTAGTAGTTTATAAATATTTTAATCAAATCTTAGGATTCAATAACAATCTACATAGCATTGGTCGACTTTTAGAAATTACAAATGATTTTATTTAACCCAACCCATTAGAATCTTTGAGCTAGTCTTATTAACATTTTTTTATACGAATTTATTTAAAAAAGCTATACCTATTTATAATATAAAGCGTCCATAGGGTTGATTTTCAATCCTATTTATTGAATGCATTATTTATTTTTAATTAAATAAATAACTAATTCTGTGCTTAATATTAATATAACTAAAATGTCGCTCTTTATTTTCATTATTATATTTAAATATAAAAATAAATTTGGTTCGGTTTTCGTTTCGGCTTAATTTTGAAAAATACATCTCGGAAAAATGTCCTGAAAATCTAAAAATACTGTTTATCAGTTTTCAGTTGGGCTTTTTAAATTTTTAAAAATGTATATTAACCATGTATAAGCCGTTGTTTCTTTTCGGTTCAGCTCGGGGATTTCATTGCGACATAAAAAATGATCTAATAAGAAAACATTAGAACTGACTGAGAGCAGAAAAAAAACGCTGTTTTTTTTAAATTGATCTGGAATGAAATCCAAAATAAAAATCGGTTCGAAACCCTGCATTAAATCAAGAATTTTTCATCCTTTCAAAAAAGATTACCATCGTAGAATATGACATTGTGTAATATTTCTAACATATTACAATATTTTAACGACATACTTTTACTTTAAGCAAAACTTTTGAAAACTATGAAAAATCATTGCATAGAAAATATGGCTTCAATAACTACTAAATTCAATGAATAATTTTATTTAACAATAATGGATGCAATAGTAGAATTTTCCATTTCTTAAAAAATCCTTAAAATTATAGAAAAATCCTAAGCGATATGAATAGTAATATATTATGTGAAATAAAATTGAGTAAATTTAAAGGACGATTTTAATATAAAAAAAACATAAATATAGCCGAAAAATTTACATTAACTTTTCAAATAAAGAATAATATAAAAAAATGAAAGAATAACAATTTAAATCTAAATCTGACCTTGCCAGACTCTCTGGCAAGTCGAAACCAAAGGAACCTGAGTCTCACACGTGACGTGAAGAACCCAATTTCGTGTCAATACCGCGGGGACCCAAGTCGTCTTGGTATGCGGTTTTTTGTAAAAATGTTCTCTCTCGGACATTGCTGGTATTAGACGTCTATCTTTTACCCTGTCGGTATCAGATTTTACCCTCCCGATTTTGTCCAGGCAAGCAGAAGGAAGTTTGCCTCGGTATTCAGGAATGGGAAAGACCCCTAATATCATGAGAAAGACCCCTTTAAAAAGTCTCCTTAAATGAAGATAGACAATCAATAGTATTGAGATAGATTAGGATTTTCCTTCCAAGAGCATACTGGTTCTGTGATGAGAAATTCTTTTGAGAGCAGATATAAGCCTAAATATGTATATAAAATTATTTTATCATCATCATCATTTGCCAGCCACAAGGATCCCACTCGCTGAGGGCATGGGCCTTACCAAACTGTTGATGGCAGTTGAGGCCAAAGGAATCTGATTCTCACACGTGACGTGAGGGTTACCCTTTCGTGCCCATACCACAGGGATCAAAGCCGTCTTGGTATGCTATTTTCTGTAAAAAGAGTCTCTCTCTTGGCATAATACCATAATAAAAAGTGTCCCTCTCAATTATTGACATAAAGCTGATATTTTATTATAAGATATAAGTATGAAAATACGAATATTTTGTTTAAAGAAGACGTCATAGTTTATTGATAAAATATTTTACGTTTAAAATATATGCATAGATATTTAACTTACCGTTTTATTTCCTAAATTTTTAACTTTGCAAGTCAAATAAGCTGATTTTCCTACGAGAGCTGTCACGTTTCTGGGAGCGACAGCATCGAAGAACGGTTGTCCCCTGACTCCGGTCCCTGTCGACAGTGAGTTTTGACTACTACCACCACCGTTTGCGACACCTGCACCCGCTCCTGAAATATTAAATTTATTTAATACATTACGAAAATAATAGTCGAAAATATTATATATAGTTTTTCTCGGTCTTTTGTCGTGAAAAATTGGAAAAGCGGCCCGAGAAGAGAAGCTTTTCCTAATTCGCACAGCACGTACGGAACAAATAAAACTTTGACAATATTCGCCGGCATCAAATTTTAAGTTTGTCGTTGTAAAACATTCTAGGGACAAATACACGTTATTGGGTGGCAGTGTTGCCAGACGTTCAATCGAAAATAATGACATTGTGATGCCAGACTCTCGCTGATGGAGACAAAACAGACGATTCATCTGTTGGCACGAAACATTTCATAAAACACTTGATTAATCGAGCAATCGTCTCGCCGAATTGTATCAGACGTACGTACATGCTTCAATAATACAAACACAATCAAAAAAAATATTCATCAATATATATTTCAGAATATCCCTGATATATACTGAAAATATATTATATAATTAATAAAGTAATGTATTTTTTTTATATGTTATACCAATTTATTGCGTAAACTTATCGTTAGAAAGCAATCTGTCACCAGGTGAAGTAGCTTAATTAATTTGAGCATTTTCTATAGTCGCGCTCGAGTCGATTCAACGGTTCTAATCTCGTTACGTTATCCAGTTCTGGAAAAAAATAGATTATCACCGGCTAAAAAGTCAAGGAAAAGCTATTTTTGTACCACGTTTCTTCCTTATTCGATAAATTGGGCGACGTGTGGTCATTTGTCTGCAAGATTACAAACGTCATCTGTCGGAAACGTAAAAAGGATGATGATAAGTGAAAGAGCGAAATTCTGATTAATAGTCGGGCGTTGGTCGGACTCTCGTTGGGCTTAGTATCCGCAATATGACTCTCTATATTAAATTTGTGGTGTTCTTATAAAAAACAATTAAAAACCATAATCAAATATTTTTTTAAGAATTAAAATATATTATATATAACACGAGATATACTAAAATATTTTTTTGATTATTGCTGCTAATTTTATTTACATGGTAATCATAAATATATTTTTTCTATTACTGAAAAATTATCAATCGTCAGATTATTAAATTTTAATTTGTAATATATTTATTTGACATATGGCATAACAGAAAAAATACTAAGCGCTATTCACACATATAATATTAAGATTCTAAAAATGCAAGGGGAATGAGTCTCTTATACTTACAACTCTCCCAGTGTCAAACCACGACACTGCTTAATTTTTAATATTATATCAGTTCAAATATTTTTTTTTTATAATTATTTATTCAATGCAGGATAGATGGCATTAAATTAATGAATTCCAAGACGCCAAACTAACTTCATAAATATCTCATAAATGTGTCATAAAGAGTTCCTTGAAACCTATCCAACTACTAATATAGCTCAGTCGCGGTTAACTTACATTTTCGAAATATTATGCATGTTAACCACTAGCTATAATACTGATTATGTAAAACCTGGCCTTTTTTTAATATAATAAATATTTTACTTAAAGAATTAATAACAAAATATACGGTATTTATTTTATTGTAATAATATGTAATTTTAGATTCTAATTTAAAAATATAATTGGACTTATTAAAAACCGATTGTTTTTTTTAATATACAGGAATAGATATTTAAATAAACAAATAAAAATATTATATTATTTGCGTATTTATTTATTGTTTTATTTTTAAGATTAGGATTATAATTATATTTTAATTGCTTACAATATTACAATTATACTGAACACTTATATACACTTAAAAATAAAATAATACTATAAAATATAAATCTGATTTTTTCTATTAATTTCGGAAATCTTAAGTTATATGTTTATTTTTTTAAAATATAATTAAATAAATACAACTTTTTGTTATATTACTTAGATATTAAAAATATTTTTACTGATTGTTTTTATATAAAATTCAACGTGTCCTTCAACCGAACTAACGCAAAAGAAATTTTAGCAAACAACTTAAACCAAGTTTTTTTTATTTCATTTTAAAAAAATGACATTTTATTCGTATAATAGATTTGTAAAAAAATATAAAAATATTGTTGTTATATTCAGTTTAAGGAAAATGTCTTTAATTAAAAATAGCTGAGAAATGATTAAACAGTTGAAATAAAAAAAACAAAGCATAAGTGGCAGGTGAGCACATATATGGACATAGATATTTTTTAAGATAGAAAGAATATTATAATTTTAATTTAATCAACTAATATGCAGAATAACTAAAAATAATAAAAATATATTTTTAAATAAAAAACAACCTTACTAACTTACTGACTGACAAGAAATATATGCGTCGATGTGAACCACTTATTTAAATCTCATTTTTTTTATTTAAAATGCAAGGAATGATTTTTATTGAAACGAAAATTTAAGAAGAAATGAATCGGGTAATAAATAGTGATATTGCAGATGGATGCAATATAAATCAACACGTACAATATCAGAGATATTTTAAATTTAATTAAATCGCTTATTTTTTAATATGATATTTTACTTTTATCATAACAGTTGTGTTTACGACTAAATATTGGTATAAAAATTGACTACAACGGAGCAGCTGACAAATTTTCCGCCATGATGAAAAACTTTTCTAATGTAAGAGTTTTACTGAAAAGTTGCAAGCGAAACGCATAAAATTTATAATTCATGAACTGTTAAGCGACGCTTTCCCGGCCCGGCGGGCAACACACAAGCCTGTAACGGAGGTAAAGGGGTTAAAATGACCCCTGCCTATACAGGCTGGTTATTTATTCAAGCCGGTGCTTCATCCCCGGGGAAAGCTCCCCACCCCATGGAAACAGGCTATTACGTCATTTCCCAGAGAATTTTCCCCGGCAAGCATTTCTAGGCGAAAAACACATACACACCCCCACGTATGGGGAATTGATGAAATATTGAATTCTTATGAGACCCGTCAAAGATCGGGTTAGGGGCTTTTTTATGTCGCCTGCCTGTCACAAGATAAAGTTTGTTTGATAAACTGTGGTACATAACCCCATGGGCGGAGTGGATGTCATAATAAATATTAAATGTAAAGACAACCTGAAAAGTGGGGCCGGCGGCGCTGGACGTCGGTGTGCCGATCGCAAAAAAAATCACCCTCTACACATTGTGCCTATTGAAATTTCAGACTATATCTGTGAGATATTTACGTCTCGACGCAAAAAAAATTATAATATATAAGTCAATTTCCTGTCGTATATTCTATTTCGACAGGAAAATGTTGTGCTCGATTTTTTGATATTTCATTTTCATCCATGAATTTAAAAAAAATATAGTAATGTATGTTACAGCATCTTTTTAATTAAAAAAAAATAATAAACATTGCGGATGACATCGCAAAAATGGCGAAAAGTGTCGAGAAACTGTAAACATTGCTGGATTGTCAGGATTGAGATGACGAGAAATGATTTTTATCAAATTTTGATCCTCTTGAAGATCGAACTCTGTGTTGTTCTGTGTGGTTCTTCTGAAAATATACTTTCCTGGTAGCGAATAATATCCGGCTTATAATTAAGAATATAATAGTATAAAGATTTCATGAAACGTATTAATAATACAATGTGCTTAAACTTATTTACAACAAGCGTATTTTCTGGACATGACTTCTGAACGCTTTCTGAACCAATATGAAGTGAAAATTAAAAAATAACAGTGGTAAGAATAATAAAAATTACTGGACCGGACTAGGGTCTCCAGAAATATTCTGGCATGCTAAAGATAAATTTATGGAGAATAAAAGAAGACCATTATTAGTTTACCTACGTCTGAAAACTGACATGGCATATGAAGAAAATGAAAAAAATATTGATAAAAATTGACAATAGCAAAGAATAATTAAGGTCAACCCTCCTACATCGCCGAGATACCACGCTATAAAAGACTAGGCACTGTCAATATTAGGGGTTGAGCTTTGACATTCGCTGAGAATACCATGAATCTCTAAACGCACCAACGTCTGTCTGAAAAAATTGGAGAACGATGGCCGACTTTCTACTACATGTTTTAAAAGGGTTATTTGATACTCCGGACATCTAGCTAGAAAAAAACGATAGCCTAGTGGAGCTCATCACGCTTGGAAACATACAAGGACGCAGGAGAAGGGTCAGGGCGTTCAACTGCTGGGATAACCAAGGCGATGTGGAATGAATCTTGGAAAACCAAAGTCAAGAAGATTCGGTACAAAAATTTGTTTTGCAGAAAACGGCGATTTAGAAAGGGACTCATGGGTAAAAATTAAGCTCATTCAAATTTTCAGAAAAAGGTTTATTCATAATTTGAGTAAAATCCATAACAATCTTTTCAATACATTCCGTTATCTTACTTTTTTTTAAAAAAATCCTTGTTTTATTTGTTTTTTCTATAAAACCTACATTTCTTCATTAATATTATTTCTGTTATTTTTTTAGGTAGTCTGAAAATTGTGATTCGGATATAAGAATGTGAATTAAGGCGGCTAAATGTGCAATGCCAAAGTTATCGACAATTTGGAAAAACATGGACATGTTTAAAACGTTTGGTGTCTGGTATTCTCCATTTTTGCATATATCGTAGATAATTGGACTTGGAAAAAAATATGAACTGGCTACGTTTGCTGTTACCATTTAACCCAGAAACATTTCTGTCCTAGATGCAATAAGGAATAAAAAAATGTCAGATTCTCGACGATATGTCTTAATAGGATTGCTCGCTCCTTTAGGCATCTCGCTAAAAGAAACGTTAGTCTCCGAGAATTACGAAGTAAAGTCCGTTACAATGAGAGATGCGAATTTTAGGACTTTCGAGGTCCCTAGGAAGCCTCAATAAGGCATATAACGGTCAATAATTATCACGATCCTTAGACTTCTATTATGTATCATCATCATCATCATTTGCCAGCCACAGGGCTCATACTCGCTGAGGGCATGGATTTTACCAAACTCTCGCATGGTAGTCGAGGCCAAAGGAACCTGAGTCTCACACGTGGAAGTGAGGGCTCCCCTTTCGCGTCCCATACCCAAGCCGTCTTGGTATGCGGCTTTTTGTAAAGAGTTTCCTCCTCTTGGGCATTGATGGCATTGGACGTACATCTTCTATCATGTTGGTATCGGATTTTACCCTCTCGACTGTTTCCAGGCAAGTAGGAGGGAGTTTTTTCGGTATTCGTTTATTCTCTTCTCTAAGGCGTTATCTGCTTATAACGAGTCACGAGTGACAAGCAGCGATCGACCGCACACACATACCTATAGATATATACACAGGCATACATATGCACATCTGAAAAAACGAGTCTCAAGTAGCCGGTCGCTAGTGATTATTAGCCCTGTCGATAAAAATATAAATATAATTTATATTTATTAATATGGTCGTTGTTATCGTGGGCAGTGTTACTCCACGCGATGTGGCGCAAAAGCGTTTCTGCTTGTCAGCGTCAGATATTAGACGGGTGCGGGCCGGTAGCGGAGTGCGG
The DNA here is from genome assembly GCA_022495035.1 of Philopotamus ludificatus. Taxonomy (NCBI): domain Eukaryota; kingdom Metazoa; phylum Arthropoda; class Insecta; order Trichoptera; family Philopotamidae; genus Philopotamus; species Philopotamus ludificatus. Next base: position 17,683 of record JAGXCT010033202.1, on the reverse strand, counting down.
GGGGAGTCTCGCTACTAAACGCCATGTCGCGCTGCGACTCGACGCAGTCAAAACTCACAACTATTTGAGCCAAGTGCCGCTTGTCACTTATTTTATTATTTTAAGCATTTATATATAATAAAATATGAAAATATTACTGAGAAGCAATTTACTAGCTCATTCTGTATTTATCTGAATATTGTTATATTTTTTTCATTATTGGAAACATACATAAATTTCAAACGATTATATCTGTCGAGTATGGAGGTCGATTCAAAGTGTTAATTTTTTTTTCACTTTTATTTATAACTTCTCTTAGTCATTTAAATATTTAAAATCATAATAAGCGTCGACAGAAAAGTATGCTTTCAATATAGCTACTAATGTCAGTATACATCAGTTATAAGCGTATTAAAATAACATTTATTTTGTTTATACGGCAGGTAAGATTTGAACAAAAAATCGCATTTTTATAAAACGTTGTATTATATATATACATAGATATAAAGGTTTTATATTCTAATTTTTTGCAAATCGTGCCCTACGCAAAAGGTTACATACATTTTTTTCAAATAAAAAATTCTAGAGGCTTAACCGAGGGCAGGGGCAAACTTCAAAAAAGCTAATTACAAAAGTCCTCATAACTTTTTATGAATATTCATAAGGTCGCATTACCCTCCTATTGTTTCTAATACAGGTACAATTTTTTTGCGAAACATTTACCAAAAACAAAATAAAAGCAATTCACCCAATTAGCGCGATTTTGAAGGCTTTCTTTCATTTTACGTCGAAAGCTTTCGACATTCCCCTTTGTTATTTTCCATCAAAGCTTTTTCAATTAAGACCCCGAATAATAATAGAACTTTTCAATCTTTCCCTGACATTGTTTCGACGTATTTAACATGTGATTCAACGTACGAAATAAATAAATAAATCATAAAATGGATAAAACGAGATAATAAACGCGAGAAAATGTAACTTTTTTTAACTGGTGCGCGAGAGCAGAAGTACAATAACACTTTTAAACCGTGCTTCTGCCAAAGGCAGTGTGCCGGAAATTACATTATGATTTGTAGCTTTTACTCGTTATTGGTACTTGAAGTGCTCTGCAACTACCTATTCCCTGGCAACTGCGACGGAGAAGCGAATTTTATCGACCGTAGCAAAAATATTTCTAACGAAAGATTCGATTTAAAAAAATTAAATATGTGTTTATTAAATTGGTATGTTTTTGCCAGAGCAAATGGCTATTAATTGTTTATCCATGTTGTTGATACCGCAAGTGATTACAGTTATTGCCGCCATTATCATTTATCATCACAAATAAAGTGACTGTTTATGGCGGTCCTTCCGACCAAGGGTTATAGGTTATTAGCCCTTAATACGATCTCTATATACGTATATTCGCTCAGCCCACGTATCCAAATTTCCGATACACGTGTGCAAAAAAAAATGATATCGCAGGAAGGAATCAAAATTCATTCGGTTCAATTATTATTTTTTATTGCGTAGTCAATTATCGTTTTTGTCATTGCGTAGGTGGATCGTGCGGAAAATGAACGCACGAATGAAAATAAATTAGGAAAATTGTTGACATAAAATATAGCATTTTTTTAAATATCATATAACCACTTTAATGTTTTGTTATTTTTATTAAAGCCTTCCGTTAATAAAACAACAAAAAATATGAAAAACAACACGTTTAAAAAGTTATGCGGTTGTACAAAAAAAGGAAAATCTTTACCCTAAATAAAAATTAACCAAAGGACGCCAATAATTATGTTGTGAAACTGTAGGTAAGTTTATTAAAAAGGATTAAAAATATAACCCCATTTGAAACGAGTTATTTTTTTTGCGAATTTGTGTAAAAATATATATCGTAGAATAATTAATTAATATTATAAATTATGTACAAATTACATGAAAAATAATTCTTTTGATATCATTTTTTTTTTATTTTTCTCAAATTACTCTTCTATTGTAAATTCTACACGTCACATACTTTTTGTATTTGTCTAAAAACGTCTAATGAAGAAGGTAATAGCGATAAAAAAATAAAAACAACAATATTCGCTGCTGTTACCACACGCGCTATGTTTTTCTCGCTCGCATCCGGTACGATGTGCCGAGTGCGAGTGAAACATGCGAATGATATGTGCTGTCTGCGGGTAAATCGATGAATCGTTGCAAATTTTTGTACCATACGGTTTTAAAAAGAAAAAAAACTATTCTCTATACTTAATATAAAAATTCGATGAAAAATTGCCTAGAATCTGCTTAAAAAATTAATGCGAAAATGAGTCCTTAGAATTTATAAAAAAAAATAAGGGCTACACATCAGATAAAGATGCCCTATCTAACCTAGATACCAAAAAGCAAAAAACGTGCTAAATAATTCAAGGTGGCACACGAAAGAATATCTTTACTATTATTTTTTAATTCTTTTATTGAGTTTATAACGAAGCCTTTATTTATGTATAGCTCTATGAACCACAAAGCATTGAAAGGATATTACATAAAAATGCTTGGGCTAAAAATATTAACTTTAAATATATGTTTATAGGATCTGATGCAGAAATTTGAATAAAATATTATTGGAAATGGAAAATGCAATTAGACGTATATACTATTTTAAATATCCTAATGTTTAAGTATTATTTGTACTACTAAGCACTACCTCTATAACCCAACCCATGGACCAAGGAATAATTTCAACATTCAAATGGCACTAAATTCAAAATAAAACAATCTATTTTAAATGATTGCTGGAAAAATATGTAGCTAGAAATAGTCCCTGAAGAAAATGTTGTACCATCAATAGAAGATGAATACGAAAGGATAATTAACATTTGTCGTGGTAACGTTGGAGAAGGATGCTAATGATTTAGATATTTAAATATCGAAAAATTAATCTACTGTAATTAACGACTCAAAGAGCAGTTTTCTTAATTTTCATATGCATATCTCATCAATTAAGGTCATGTTGATTTTTTGATAAAATATTATTTAAGCTTTTTATTTAATATTGAATACAATGATTCCTTTAAATTTTCAATTTACACCTCCCTCCCTTCTTTTCATAGAAAACTGCAAGTCATACCCGGTAGACGCTTTGGACGCAGATAGGACGTCTTCTTTGTTGCTGTTCCTTAGCTGGAGGCCATTTAAGGTATCCATTACGAGGCCCATTGCTTAAACACCCATTACTTTCATAACCCCAAATTATCTCATTACGGTCGACGTGATTTCATAAGCCAACTTGTGCAGGGCCGGATTCGCCCAGGAAACGTGGCCTCCGTAATCACTTTCACTTTACGGCGAGGGCGGCGTCCCTTGCTCGGGGGTTAGAAATTTATTTAATAAGACAGACTTGAAAGTGTCCACCGGCCTATGAAATATATATATACATATATATAAAATCCAATTTTAAATGTATCCGTTTCAGCGGCTCTGTAATACTGAATATTTTAAGAGGAGATTGAAGTGTCGGCGATTTTATTTATAATGAGCTCCGTTGATCCGATACAGAAATTAATCGAGCCGCTCAAAGGCCGTTGAATTGAAAAATTAATAAACATGATATGCCAAATATATGTCAGTTATATTCGCCATTTTATCCTAATTTAATTTTATGTATCCATAAGGAAGTCGATAAGAGAAGCTAATGAAAATTATGTTTTTGATATTTTTGGCTGGGGCAGTTTTAGTATTTTTTTACTAATGTATTTTTGCACGAGTTTGCGTGTTTGCATAAATAAGCTTTGGCCACTTATAAAATTATAATTATTTTTTTCGCCATAAACCTACATACTAAGATTTTTTTTATTTAATAATCGCTTTGTTATTCGCAAAATTTTATGACTAATTCGGCTTGCATATTTAAATCACTTGCCATTTTAATGTATGCGAGCTTTAATAGCACTTATAATTAAAATTATATCTGCTTTTTTAATTTGATTACACTATAAATAAATAATTTTAAATAAACGCATTATTTATAGAAAAATATCTCATTTATTAAACAATATTCTTGACTCCCAAAAAAGCTTTTCTCAAAATATTCACATAGTTTTAATTTTTCATTTTTTCCTGCAAGTATTAATAAATATTTATTTTATTCTAGTAGAGACTCCTTTATAGAAGAACATAGTAGAATATCTAATTACATAAGATCGTGGATATAAAGGATATTAATATACTACTAAAAACAAAGGTCTAAACAGTATTAACATTACGAGCAGAGGTATACAGGTATTTACTACTTTGCTTAAAGTTTTCTGGATTTTTAAAACTAAAAATTTAACAGTTACAATTTTAAATAAATGAAAAGGTATATGTAAGAAGTAAGACTTAATCTTCGCACTCAATGCAGAAACATGATTTCTGTATTAATGTTTGTATTCAAATTTCTTAGCTTTAGAAGCTTTTAACTTCTGCTCTGCAGAGATGAAAACATTTTTCATGTGATGAAATAATAGTAAAAATAAAATTTTCCAAAAAACTTTGGTAAAGTAGCATAAAAAGCTTATCACAGATTTAATAAAGCATTATAAACACCAAAAGCTCAAAAAATATATATAACGTTATCTAGTGAGATAGGATCAAGTACAAGACCTTAACTTATTAGCTTGTATAGAAATGCGATAAAAACTCTCGATTTTTGATCCTAGAATTTATATAAACCGTCTTTCAATCTCTAACAATTAATATCTTTCGTTAGGTCTTTATTTAACTTCTTAAATATGAGTGAAATCCGAACCACTTAAAACTATCTAAGAATTATAATAAGGCCTCGTTTATCCATGATCAATACTGAAAGATAATTTTAAAATACACGGAAAATATATATATAAAGAATCATCTTAGAACATTGAATAATTAATATTTTTATCCGAGGATAAAAAACAATAACTTTCATCTAATCAAATACCTGTGTCTAGCCCTGGGCCATAGTTCACTTAAAAAGGTTCTCATTTTTATTTGATGTCATGTTTTGGAAATAACTAACTGTGCATTTTTAAAACCGGGACAAACTGTTACAGCAGCGATGTGTTGTGCTCAATTATTAAGATTAAAGGATGTTTTGTTTAAAAACCGATCAGTTTTAGCAAATCATACTTTGTTAAATGGTATTTTTTTAGTATTATCTATGATGCCTTGTCGGTTATGGCTTTGTTGTTAAGCTTCTATCCATGTGTAAGATAATTTCCCGCACTTTAATTTGAATATGTCCCATAATAATAAGTTACATAAAGGAAGGAGGCTGAGCACAATCATGATTTTGTAGAATCTACGAAACTATGAGGGGCCAGGCCGCTATCCAGGCCAATTCGATGACGTGTGTGCTACAGGAGGTGCCCGTAGCACCCGGTTTCCCGACTTGACTCGTATCTAAAGAGCCAAGATAACCTGGAGGACGACTGTCACAGTTCTGACATCAGGCTTGAGACGGACGAGTCTCTGCTGAAGGTCGCGTAGTGTCCTCCAGGTAACAAAGATCCGCCTCAGGGTTAGAACGCCACTTAAATATATAATAATAATAAAAAATATATAGCGCCCCTAGCGGGATCAAGTGGAGTCATCGTCTCCAACAAAACGATTATCAGCGCCACTGCCAAGGCGTCCCGCAGACGCAAAAAACCCTCTATCTCTCTCTCTCTGCCACCGGCGATGGAACCGTTAAAACGTTTCAGTATTTCGCTCCATGATGACAGAAGGCAATCCTGCATTTCGCTCCGTCTTAAGATGTAGTCGCCATCTTGTTGCGCTACACACGTATGCCGCCATGATGACTCTGAATATATCTTCTCATTCTCGCCATAGAAAACCACATCGATTATCAATTGACAGACATGCGTCACCATAAATAAATATCAGACGACGCCAAAAAGATGACCCTGCAGTTGTGGCTGTTACTATCTAGAACGCATGCAGAAAGACTATCAGGATATCCTGCTGATTCAGGTGGGGAGACTTCCCGATCACCATCGTCTAATCTGTGAATAACTTGTTCAACGTAAAAGCTTTCAATAAATGTTGTTCTTTAATAAATCTGTCAATATGTGTACTATAATACATTATGCAGAGTAAAGGCTCCCCATGGTCAGAGTCACGAATCCCTTTCTAATAATTTACATCAACTTCAGCAATCGGCAGCTTTGATTAGTTCCTCGGGCTAGTGGCTCTTGTATATCCGTCAGGCCCTCAGGGACAAATTAATAAGGAATAAAGATGTTTCACTGTTATATTAAGGGTATCCATAAGCAATGTCGTTTTTTCGATGCGCTATCTTAAAAATGGTCGCCTTCTGTCTGTTAGGCAGTAAGGACGTGTTATAATTATTTCTATTGTGTAGCAGCTACTTGCTCGTGGCCATTAGTCAAAGAAAATGGTTTCTTTATCCATCTTATGACAATGGGAGAGACGTGTCCGTCGGAACAACACCTGCGGAACTGCATCTTTTTTCAATATCATTTGAAAAAAAAGCGACAGAGGCTACGAAGGATATTTGCGAGGATTTACGGTGACAAATTGAATGTTAGGAAATGCCAACGATGGTTAAAAAAATTAAATCTGGTGATTTGTGTTTGGAAAACAAGCTTCGAAGTGGACGATCTGTCAAGGCGAATGAAGCAGCCGTGAATTCTGCAATCGAAGACGACCCGATACTGACCATTGAAAAATTATCGGAAAAGGTTAGTACATCTTGGTCCAGTATTTAGAGGATCCAAAATAATTTGGGAAAAATTAAAAAAGAAGGTGTTTGGGTCCAACACGCATTCACGCGCGACCTCATGTTGCGAAATTGACGTGTGAAAAAATTCAGGATCTTGGATGGATCACCCTGTTGCATCCTCCATACTTGCAGCATCTCGTACCATCTGATTTTTACTTATTTCGTTCTATGGAAAATTTTCTAAGAGATCAAAATATCAATAAATTATGTTAAGAAATTTCAGACGATTGACATGGGACGAATGGATGAACGGAATGAAAGTTGGCAGAAGGTTATAGATAATATGGGGAATTATTTTGTATAAGAAAAATTAAATAAAGTATAAGAAAAATTGTTTTGAATTTTATTGAAAAAAACGACATTACTTATGGGTTAATACATTAATTATTGACAATATGAGATTAAAGTTCGATTTATCGGAGAGCAATTCCGTGAACTTTTAGACCTCTCGTAAACACTTGATTGATTTAGTATACGTAGCAATATAAAGGGGTATACAGGGCGTCATCGTACGTTAGTCAGCAGGCACTCGGCGTAACGCCCCCGAGGGCGGCGAGTCCCGCGGGATTAGCAATTCAAATGTCATCCGGGAGCGGCCGTGTCGCGGTCGCGCGGCTACACGCCTTCCGGGACCTATCGCTCATCCGCCGGCCCAACATGTCGGCGCCTCCCTTCGGCAGCCCTCGAAGGAAACGCGCCGAATTAAGGCTATGATTAACACGACGCGTTAACATCCGCCGCTACAACCCCCGCGTCCCGATGCCAACCCCGAGACGACTCAATTAGACTCGAGGTGTCATAATTTTCAGAGCACGTCCTTCCATTATAACTCACAATGTATTTGCCGCTCCATATCGATCCGTAGATAGCTCCATAATAAATCCGCGTCGCATCAAAACTCTCCGACACGACGTGCATTAATTCTCATGTATATTCGCAAAAACTCGATACGTCCGAGTGTATTATTCGTTCCTGATGAATTTCCGAATCGACGTCGAGGGGGTATAAACAAAATGAAAATGCGGCAAATGAAAATTGTCCCCCGGAACTGGCCGCATTGGGTGTTAAATGACCCTCCTCTGTCGGGATGTCACTTTGTTTGAACGGTAACGGGCAATAGAGCTCAACATTCAAATTTAATGCACCCCAGGCACGTGGAGAGTGTTGGCTCCATACATCACCGTCACCGGTGGGATGACTCTAATTGACCTATGGGGAAATCACCGGACTGCCTCGGCGCGAACCCTGATTTTCTTGATTTATTTTGCTCGCATCAGTATCACCCGTATATTTGGACTAACGATACTGCCCCCCGGTCACACGATGCAATTTGTAATACGATTCAAGCTCAAACGAACATGCTGATCGGACACATTTGATCGAAATAATTATTCATTCGATGGTAATATCGTCGACGGAACTCAAACCGACTGCAGTATCCGACTATTGACTAGAATAATTAGACCCATCTGACCATACCTGTAAATTCCACTGCCTTTGCCTCTGTTTCAATTAATTAATAATTTAATACTGTGATCATCTACTTCACGTTTTTTTTTTTAAATATATATAATTAGTGATACCTTTAATAATTGAGACATATACAATTTGAACGAGCATAGAACAAATTTAGACGTCTAACTACGTCTCGATATATTTCTGATTGAATAATTAAAACCTTTTCCACGACACAGACATTGTGATCAGATCTTGGGCGACTTTCAAAAATGCATACCAGAAAATAATTAGAGGACAATAGACCTGAGATTCATACATGCCTATTTGCTAAGAACAAATTCTTAAGCCTATGAGAGTCGAAGAGTATAGCTTCGAGGTCGTCTAGGAATTCACATATCTCGGTTCACAGTTACAAAAAATAATGAAACCAATCTGGAAGTCTAAAGAAGAGCCATGGAGTCAAACTGGCGCTACTTTTATTTTTATTTTTCGGCATTTACGATCGAGATTTCTCTCAAGGAAGACTAAATTCAGCCTACATGACTCTCGTCAAGTCCAACTCTATATAAACACCATAAGGCCCATCCTAAAAAAGGGTTCTGAATGTTGAGTTCTCACAAAGTAAGACAAGCGACAACTGGGTATCCTAGAATATATTGAGATGGATATTTGAAACTGTTAATGACGTGGAATGACGTATCCAAAGCAACGAGAAACTGTACCGACTTTACTAGTATATACCAGTCACAGTTGTCGTCAGTGTGACCAGACTCCGATTGACCAATCCAATGTCAAGGATGCGAGACAACCAGTCACTGAAAAGGCACATGCATATAACACCTTTCTGTCCCTGGAGTAAAAGAAGACCAAGGCTGAGGTAGTTGAACTGTTCAGCAAAATGGTCCTGGTTGAGGCCAAGGACCTACAATATAATGATGATCATTCAATATATTTTTTCCTATTTACCATTACCGTTAAATATTTTTTTCTCGAAGATTGCATTAAAAAGTACTTAAATCAGCATTTACAGTTCGGTTAACTGATTTTAAAAGATTGCTCAATTAAATAAAAGGAATTTTTGGAACGTTTCCAGATTTACTTTA
>JAGXCT010033201.1:0-29949 GCA_022495035.1 Philopotamus ludificatus | reverse complement strand
ACTTTGTTTTATTATAAACAATATAAATTGTTTCATATATTTCTGATTTTTTTTCCTGATGTTTTCACTTCCTGATGAAGAAACGTTATCCGACGACAACCAAAGTTTCAATATAATTAGTTTTTTATACATGTATATACTTACTTTACATTCTATATATGTTAATTTTTTTTAATATCTTTTAATTTTAAATATTTTTTTTATCTAAAAAAACATATTTTTTATATTTTTTTTGCACATTTTACCAAAAAAAAAAAATTGGAAAAATCATTTAGAAATAATTGGCTCTTGAAAGGGTTAAATCAAGCTGTGGCTGACCTCAAATGCGACTAACAGCAATTCCTTTGGCACTTTCAAAAATTATTATGAACTGTAAAACATACATAAATAGGGTCCAAATTGATCTTGTGATTTTTTTATTTTTCAAAAATAAGATTTCGCATAAACTATTCGAAGAAGAAATAGATAACATTTTTATTAAAAGTAAAGACGAATAAGTCATAAAAGATAATTTAGTCTTTGAGGAAATAAACCTAAATTTAACGATTTTCGACTACACCTTTGAAATATTCACTTTTTTTAATTAAATAAATGTTAAGAACCACTGATATCACATTTTTTAAATAACCCAAAAAAATAATTAATAAAGGGTTAAGGCAAAGAAAAGAGCTATAAAATCATAGTCTAAGTAAAGTAGATAAAAATTTACTCTGTTTCCGATTGCCACATGTATTTATTTTCTATTAAATAATAGTGTAGACGTAAAAGAGTTAGTATATTATTTTATGATAAATAAGTTACTACACGTTCCACAGAAAACCTTATGAAATAAAATCACATAAAAAATGATAGGGATAGTTTCCATGATTTTATAAAATCACGTAAAACTGAACCAATGATTTAAAATATACCAAAAATCTGATTCATAATCACTCTCATCACTAGAAGAGATAGTCAGTGCAAGAAATCTACTCGTTGAAGGCAATGATTCTTTACAAACATTGATTACATGTTGATTTTGTATCCTTTGCAAGGTGGTCAGTGATTTTTTTTAAGGAGTTCATGATATGCAGATTTACATTTTTTTTAACTTAAGTTTGAACGCTCTTTCAGAATCTGGATAATTAAGAAGAAAATGATTTTCTAGCTTATTACAAAATTAAAGACCTTTTTAATTACATTCGCAGTGAGAGAGATGAGAGAGACTTCCACTTCACTATTGTTTTCTGTTTTTAGGAAGACATTTTGAAGTTAAAACAAATTAAACTAAAATTTCATCGTCATCCAAAGCATTATCCTCAAGTAATTCGTTGATATGACATTGAGAATAGGTATCAAAAATTAATTAATTTATAACACTATAAGTACTTAAGGACTATAATATAATAGTATAATTATAGATATTAGATTATATTTTATTAACACACCAGAAGAAAAATAATGATTTTAAATATAACGTATTACTGAAAGCCAGAGCTTTAAATTTTGACAATTTTCAGAGCTTAATTTGTGAATATAAATATCTGCATAAATAGAGTGTTACATTTAACTTATTATTTTGGTTCTAGGCATTTTTTTAAACATGAAATTAAACCAATGACATACCTGTGTTATTAATAATTCAAAAATCATACGCTTATATAATTTAAATAAAATACATATATTATTTATATTATCGATGCATTATGGCGATATTCATACAAATGGTTGTTTTAAAAAAGTTTTCATTTCTATCTATCTCGAAAACTTTTCGCAATATTAGTTGGTGTCAAGCGGGCTGTAAAATAAGTCGTATTTTGTATTCATAGAATAGTTTTTAAAATCACTAGAGTTAAGGATTTCCCCGAGGAAAGTGGATTTCCACGGTAGGTGCCGCCAAGTGTTTTTTACACGTCAACTTGGCGAAAAACTTCCACGAAAATGGCCCCGGGGAGAAAGACTCGTGTGCGTGAATGGAAAGTCAAGTGTCTAGTTAGTAAACTATAGTAACATCGAATTTTAAAAGAAAATCAACACAACTTTTATCACGATCCGAGCCCGCGGACCATTTATATCGATTGTGTATCGATATTTATTTGGGATAAGTGCGCGATCGGCACACTGGCGGAAATGCAATGCACGCGATAGCGCGCGTTTTTTTAACCGGCCAAACAAAATGGCGGACGATGATTATCAAAGATGGCGATCGCGACTCGCTAACTGATTGTCAGATATATTGCGTGCTATGCATAATCGAGACGAATATATAACCTTAAAACGATGACATAAATTTCGCAAGTATTCGCGGAATGAAATATATTTGCGTTTGAAGTCTATATCATGGAAAACCGGCGGCGAAAAGCGGGCACAGGAAATGACCTGTGATTCCTGTGTATGTTAGTGCCGGCAGAAGCTCTTGTTCTGCCTGCCTGTATACAAATGCCAAATCAGAAAGCGACTGAAGTGTGCCATTTGTCGAAATAATTAAATTCGGTGGCTTATAAATTTTCTACGGTATCGCACTTAAATAAATAACGAAAGATTCGCTGAAAATTGCAAGATCAGCTTTCTGCACGAAGAGGTCGACGTATCGCTATCTATATTTATACAGTTTGCTTCAGAAAAAAAACTGAAAATACTCATGTTTTATATTTAGTCAGAATATTTCCTGAAGAAATATTTATAACATTGTTTACATTTTACATGATATTTACAATGACTAGCTAGTCATTGACGTCATTTGAGGATCTTAGATTTTATTTTTATAATGTAATTATTCATCTCTACACGACTATGACTGAAACATTATTTTCCTTCGGTGTTTGTTAAATTCTTTAAATAATTTTCTAGTATAAATGAACAATAAAATCTCTAGGTATATGAATTGATTCTTCGAGGATAGATCATTGCTTTTTAGGGTCCATTAAACTCGAAGCATAGCTTTCAGCACCAGACCTAGAATACTATATTAACAATAAATATTAATACAATTAATTCTTCCAAGGCTAACATATTTTCTTCTTGTTACATATCTAAATGATATGAGATCCTTTAAAGCGGTTCCCATCAGATACATTAGACACTTCTCTCTATCTCCTCAATGTTGATAAAAAACATGAGAGAAAGACCTCTCATGTTTTTTTATCTTTGGAAAAATACAAAAGTCAATGACTGACGAATGCGGGGGGTGATATTTTTTGGATTAATTATTTCTACAATTAAAAAATCGCTAATCGTACATAATCATTAGTTTTTAATCTTGGTCTGCCCAGTTATGTGTAAGATTATCATTTATATATTTGAAAAAATATCGTGCGTTTCCGAACTCCGCGGATAACACAACTACACTACCGTGACCGACAAAGTAGTGTATGTAGTTCTCAAGTCGAACTGCAATGACGCAGTAGCTAAATTCACGACCTGCGTAGTCACGTGACGCAATCAATTTCTTTCTGCTAGGTATTGTTGTCTACATCCACGGTATTACTGCAGTCGCATGACATAGCAAGTACGCGGAGTTCGGAAACGCATTTTTAGGAATATTTTAAATACAATTAGACCGGAAACGCATTTATATCATTTATAACCTATGAAATTTAATAGTCTTTTCGCATAATCTGCATAAACGACGGGCATATTAAAGTATTATTATTTATAATTTTATTAAATTTAAATTTTTGCTTAGTTTTCTCGAATAGATTAGTTGTATGTATGTGAGGAAAGGTAGAATAGGGGTGGAGGTCGCTGAAACAGGCGGTGCATTACCGCCGGAACACAAGATTTACTGCTTGCGCTTGCCATAGAACACCTCCACCTTTTATTCAAATCATTCACAGGGTCATCCGATGTAATACGATCGCTGCTAGGTTCAACTAGGTGCATGCGAGAATTTTGATAAATAATTCCAATAATGCATTCGATTCCTTCATGCGTATAAATCGTTTACAACGGCATCTCTCATGGAATTGATTTGTGGAGATGATTGAATGTTGGATGGCACAGGATGTAGCACGTGTATCATGCAAATGCACGGAATGGAGGCCATTATTTTAATAGGCTGAAAACTGGAATAATGGAATAATTAAAGGACGCTTCAGCAAATCACTGACCGCCGAACGCCATTCGCTAAATTAAATAATGCAACGCTATTGTTGCACTAGAATTACATTCGAATTGCACGAGCGGAAAAAAATGCATTCATTTTTAATGAAAATAAACAAACGTTTTAAAATTTATATAAAAATAAAATGCGGTATAAAACAGCTAAGACAATATTCTCCATCCTCAATAATTTTGGTGAATGAGGAATCTTTTTATTTGTATCAGCCGATTCTCCAGTTAAAACTAAGGATTTTTAACCCATCCGTCTATTAAAGCGGCTATTAAATAATCGCGTCGTCCAAAGGGGTCTCTCAGGGACCCCAAGCATTTCAAGTCGAGATATTGATGAATTCTTCATAAATTTAAAAGAAAAATGAATTATTCTAGACATAAAAATAGTTATTCATGATTTGGTTCATAGTTTTGTCGATATTTTGGATTTTTTACCTAATCGATATGACGCGTAAATGAGCGAGAAAAAAAATGGCGTTCGTAGCAACAGCAGCTAGTATTGATTCTTTTCCAATTGCAGACATTTATTGTCTTACAATGAATGATTATTTATAATATTTATTCTTTGGGCATTTTTAGACACATTTAAAATGTTTTTAACATATAGGATTTATATTACAGGTTTTACACTTCAAATTGGACGTTTTACAAATGAAATTGGACGTTTTACAAATGAAATTGGACGGTTTACAAATTAAATTGGACGATTTGCAAATTAAATTGGACGTTTTACTAATCAAATTGGACGTTTTACAATTCAAATTAGATACTTCATTGTATTTTATAAAAAAGTTGTACATTCATAATACATATACATATTATGTATTGATTTAAATTTAAATAGTATATTACTTTATTTTAAGAATTGCGCGGCGCGAAAGTCAATTTCACTTCCGCCGTTAATTCCAGTTATACGCCAAAGATTATTTCCAGCCGTGGTGGTTTGATCTGAAACGGTTCGATTCCTGTAGGTACCGTACAATGATCTCAGATAATGCGATCCGTACCAGAGTCCGGTGAAACCGTCACTTCCTTTAAATTCAAGTTATAAATTTCAAGTAATGCGGAAACTGCGCCGCTGCAAAAGAATATTTATAAAATAATGGTGCTATCTAAATATCTTTATTTACGGAAGGTCGTATTATTAATATGTATACGTATTATGATTAAAGGTACCCCATAAAATACAATGAGGTATCTAATTGTCCGAAAACGTCCAATTTGGATTTGTGTAAAACGTCCACTGATTTTGTAAAACGCTCAATGATTTTCTCAAAAACGCCCACCGATTTCAAAACAATCCAACTGATTTTGCATATCCAACGGGAAACAACTTCCAGAGGAGGTTACCCGATACGCGAAATGCACATGTCCTATCTAAAATGGAGCAACAGGTTGAATGTGTGAGAATGGAGAGTCATCTGTATTTTACTTCAGTTATCAGCGAAACGGTTTGGTTTAATTGGGATAGTCAATTTAAAATTAAAATAAATATTTGTAATGCAACATGGTTTTATTGTTAAAGAATTATTTAAAAGCTATTGAGAAAAAAAAATATTAATTTCTCTATTAGTTTCTCAATTGATTAGTTGAGACAAAATTTTTGAGCTTAACTAAACCCAAATAAACGAAATCGACTGTATTTACAATTATATATTCTTCATCGGGGCGTTGATAAACAGCTCCAATTTAGCTTCGGTGTCTGTTAAAAAGCAATACCAAAACTCTTTAAATTAGTGGTTTTTTGATGAACTTCATTTACTAACTACTCGATTGAGGATTGGTTAATCTCCAAGTCCAGATAATACTAATCTCATCTGTCATTTGGTTTCATTTATAGGTTTTAATATTATTTAACGCCGAAAATAAGGTCTCAATAAAGTACACAATGGGAAAATTGCTATTAAAGTCTTAGCCAAAATTCCATGAAGCGAAAAGTGTCCGAAAATCATTTTCCAGATTTTCATGTTTGTTTAGTTAATTTATATGAATAGAGAGAACTGTAAAAAACCTACAATATGTTGAATCACTTATAATCATTGTGCTGATGATTCTGAGGACGCACGAATCTTCACTGAAAAATAGGTAAAATTTCTTGATAAATTCTAAAGGCTTTAAAGTGTTAAAAAAAGTTATAAAACCTTAAAGTTTCATTTTTTTGGGATGTAGGGAGCGTTTCTTATTTATTGTAAAATCCCTTAGAGAATTTAATTAGAAATAGTCGTCATTAAGCCCGTTTAACTTTTCATAAATTTAAAAATGTTTTGTGAAATGGTTGTTTTTTCTTCTAAATAAAGTTTAAATTTTAAACTAACCATGCATATCACATTTAGACTAAAATAATAACAGTAGAAATAGCATACTTTAAGGATTATGCTAACGAGCATAACAATATACACCCAGTCCATTTATTGCCCAAGAAATATTATTAATTAGGTATTATAGATATAACAACATGTGTCATTAACAAAGTTTCTTGGTTTTTATTTATCTAACTCTAGGCAATTGTAGGGCGGTGAACTTTCTTAGAATCAGATTAGCCATCATTATTTTTGATGCTTCTGTGTAAAAAAAGATTTAGAAAAATTGATAGACATTATCAAATATTTTTTTAATAATCTGATATTTTCTACAGTATGCAGCAAACATTTTTATAGAGAAAAGAATATTTTTTTTAAACTACATAACTATGATATTTAAATATAATGTATTGATAATCATTATCATTTATTATTATTAATATAAGAATGAATTCTTAATAATTAAATACGATCATTAATATTACCCGGGTCGTAGTTTGTCGTGTTTGCAATTTTTAGCGTGTCTCTTAAAGCCTTAAAGCTAAGGGTTAACGCGGACGTAGGTGTGAGTAAATGAGGGGTTGTTTGGCCGAAAACACACATAAAACGAGCTTCTATTGTTTGGCCTGGCGCTAACTCGTGCAAATGTCCAGACTTTCTCCGGTTAACGAGACTCCGAAAGGGGGCACTTGATGACTTTCTTGCTTTAACTAACTAACTACAACTTTCACAAGACTGTAATTGGTCGCATTAATTTATGGTTGCGAAAAATGCGCGCCAAATATTGTCGGCGAATCAAAAGAGTATATACTTTTTTTTTCGAGCGTCAAATTCAGTGTTGATTTTCTCCGGCTGTTCAGACCCCACATAAAACAAACTCTGGCACATGTGTCGTTTCCATTTCATGCCCTTTAGTTTCTTTTCCTTTTTTTTCTGTATGTATGGTAGACTGGCTGCTTTAACAAGTTGATTTTGATTGCCCGGCACGCGTCCGCTAAACTTTTATGTCTCTCGTATACGCACCCTGTATGTAGGTAGGAAAGGGCGACTAAACACGTTCACTGCTACACACTATACATAATAAAAAAAAAGCGGATACCGTGGCCAATACAGGACATTCTGCAATAAAATCTGCAGTAGCCAACTCGCAATTCTACGCTTTACTACGCGGGTGATGGACACTTTCATCCTAGAATGAAACTGTGGCCATCTAAGTTCAAATTTAAATTAATTGCACAATAATCTAGTGTAGAGGTTTTCGGAACATTCCCCGTGTAATTGCACAGCAATTTAATTCAAACGTTTAGAATGCAATTATCGCGGAATTAAACGAAAACCACCACAAATCTAGTTGTTACTACTCCATAACAATTTGTATTGGATTAAATTAACTATTTCATTGTTTATTCAGTATATTTTTAATCCGATAAGGGGTTAGCCCCATAACTACAACTACATCCAAAGAAAAGGGTTAGACGGCAACAATATACAGAGTGTTTTATTGTTGGGCCGGTGTTCTCTCACTTCTTGTTTCATTCCAGAGCATTGGCTACATAATAAATTTCTTCGAAAAGTTCTTGTACGCAGTTGTTAGCGTTGTTTCAGATTGTGTATAAAAAAAAATTGTTGCCAATTTTAACATAAGTTCTAGAATAAAATCCAATACCTGCTCAGAAAAAAATAATGTATTCGAAGAAAAAAAATATACCTGTTATTATATTAATATATATTAATTTGAATATATTATGTCAGTATTATCATATATAATAAATTAAATCAAAAGTGTTGGAGAAACTTTCTCATTATAATAAAATAAATAAATGTTAATTGTTATGATTATCTTAAATAATTACATATATTTATATGTTTTTAAAGATATTGTGCGTTGATAAATAAAAAATAGACATTAAATCAATCGATTATAAAAGTACGACAAAATTTTCTCTTTAAAATGAATCAATAATAAAAAAAAACCTTATTTTTATTTATCATTAAATATGTACTTTGTTATTTGTAAAAATCTATTTTTTAATTAATACATAATGCTATAGTTGTTATTTGAAATATTTTTTTTAATATTATTTAAAAATATATTTTTAAATTTTATTATTATATATGTAAGAATATATCTTCATCTATATTTATGCTAAATTTCACAAGTTTAGGTTAAATCAAAAAGAAGTTACAGATTTGAGCGAGAAAAAACATCACGCCCGTAGCAATTAAAGCGAATATCGTTGTTTTTATTATTTTTTCGCAATTGCAGATAATAAAGGACAATGATTATTTATAATATTTATTCTTTAGACTTTTTCAGACAAATACAAAAAGTTTGTGACATATAATGGTTTATATTAAAAAAAATATTCTAGAAAAATCAAAAACATGGGATATACCTTTTATTATTTGTTAGATATAATATTTATGGAAAAATTAGCTCCTTAATATTTAAAAGTCATAAAAAGGATTAATAGAAGGAAATATATAGTTATAATATATTATAATAGTTAATTAATTTTCAATTATTTCGAATAAACGAAATAATTTAGTGATCATTAAATTGTAAGTAAGTAAGGAGTAATAGTTCTAGATCAGTTTGTCCACAACTAAGCTGATCATAATACATAGATCTCTTGGAACTGAAGAGGTTGAAGAACTTGATCTATTCTTGGAATC
Source organism: Philopotamus ludificatus (assembly GCA_022495035.1). Taxonomy (NCBI): domain Eukaryota; kingdom Metazoa; phylum Arthropoda; class Insecta; order Trichoptera; family Philopotamidae; genus Philopotamus; species Philopotamus ludificatus. Next base: position 20,881 of record JAGXCT010033201.1, on the reverse strand, counting down.
TACTTAAAAACGATGGAATAAGTCAGAAATAAGAAGAAAAATTAAATTAACTACTAAAAATGTTAAGTCAAAACTGTAGACGACTTGGAATATACGTTTATATTAAAAATTCTAGCAATTATTAGGGGAATAGCTTAGTATTTAGTATAGTATAGCTAGTATTAAATAAGGATAGTCTGAAAAAGCTAGTCATAAAACAATGGGATGCAGAATGCAAGGATGCAACATAATGTTACATGTATTATTTTATTACAGCATCAACAACTCTTTTATGGCTATATTATTTAAGCCTTCGAGATATATTGGCTTAAATTTAAATGTATTAGAGGAACCCGAAAGAAATCGCGTATTTTATAACGTGATGTTTAGTGCAGATTGTGTCCCGATGCGATAAAAAAGCATATCTGTAAGTTTTTTGTTGCTTAAAACTATTGCATTAGTATTATTTATAAATAAAAATAATATATTATTATTAACCCCTTGTGTGATTTGCCCGAATACAATTCGGGTAGGTATTTTGCTGACACAGTGATTTGCCCGAACTGGATTCGGGCACATGGTACACGAAACTTTTTATAGTGATTTGCCCGAATCAAGCTCGGGTCATTCCCCCACCAGTCTAGAGAACGCATCGCATAGAGAAAATATCGATATCAAAGATTCACGAAGGGCACATCAGAATGACATCAAAACCACCAAATACCAGTGCATACTAAGTAAATACCAATACACTAAGTACCTGAATCTGTATGACCTTCTAAATTTGACATATTGAAATCCCTGCTCAAGTTGGATCTTCGATTACCCATTGAGGGATTTTCTTAGAGACTCTAATCTCTAAGATCCTTTGTCAATCACATACAATTCTTTGCCGTCGAGACAATGAATTCGTCCTTTTTTACACCAAATTGTAACTGGAAATAAGAAATGGATCGTTTACGATCATATAAGTTGAATAATGCAATAGCTTTCTTTAAGTCGAACTTTCATTCCGACCCCTAAGCTTGGTTTAACACTCCAAAAAGTTTTTTTGTACATTTGGTGGGATGTAAGAGGAATAATTCATTACTAATTATTAAAACTGGGTGAAACAATTACTGAAGATGTTTACTGTCAACAATTGCTCCTTTCAATTACTTTCACTTCAGGTCAAGTCAAAAACCACTTTAATAATTATTTCGATTCGAAACCGAAAAGTTTTTTTAAGAAAAGAATCGATTAGCTACAAGTAAGATAGGAAATAGTTTCTAATAATGATGGAGATTATGTTTTATAATAATATGGGAAAAAGAAAGCGCGATTTCTTTCGGGTCACCCTAATGTTTATACACTGGAACTTCATCGTTTTACGAAGGTCTCAATATATAAAACCATAAATGCGAAATTACTTAATATTACTTAATAATAAAAAACGATGAATTTATGTTCCATTGGCTATCATTACCAGAATTAATTAATCAAATATTATAATTGATGAAATTTACTTCCGGTACGCAAAGTGCATAAAATAATCTTCATAAAAATAAAATATGGGTTGTAAAAGCGCGAATGTGTGCCGAATCGTAGGCCATGTTTGTTTATATCTATACACATCAATTGTTTATTGAAATAGAAACAGTGATGGGAAATCAATATGGTACAAGTGTGCTCAAGAGGACTGCTAGATTACAGGGAGTAAGGATACCCCGTGACCCTCACGAGAAAACGAGAATCAACAAAAAGGTTCCTGGGGGGATGAAATTGGTTTTGTTAGGGGCATGAAATAGTTTATGGAGGTTTTGCGACGGTCATTCGCTACTGGCACTAAAATTTTATTTAACGATCGACCTCCACTCGCCACCACTGGATTGCGTACTGGACATGGGCACTGTAGAGCACTGCCATTAATAACTACCAATCAATTTTATCATTGCAGATCCATTGGGAGACGTGTGTGTATGTGCGTGGGTATTGATGTATACTCAATATCAGTGAGGATGATTGATCAGAGGCGATAGTAAAATATTTTTATCGTCTATATTCCATGATAATTACTTAAGGAAATAATCAAGTTTCCATCTACGCACAGATAGACTTGATAATGACTAATTTTATGGCCATAAGTGATTATTATGGATGTCGATGTGATTTTGTTCGAGGGTCGTGGCCGTGTTTTCGTTGACATGGATGTTGGAGGCCAATCTGACCCCCGGGGGACTCCATGAATGGACCTCGTGGGGACCACAAGGCAAACACACTTGATTAATGACTTATTCGGGGAGCCCAATCGATACGTAACACAACACACACAACATGACGAAGATTGAATATGAATTTATGCTGAATCTGAAAAATTGTACACGGCGATACTGAAAATAATTAGCATCTGTATGAATATTCATTGGAATAGCCTCGATTCGATTGATGGCTTTAATTGGAGATGTGAAAATTGAAGAATTTACATAATTCTCATTAAAAAAAATCTGATATAACTCAATTAGAAATTAATAATATCTAATTTTAGTATCGTTTGGTATATGTTAATTACTGAAAGGGGTATTTTTTTTTAAATATTTATTCATGATATCTTGGTATATTGTTTACAATCATTGATATGAAAAAATAAGGCTAATAATTCTAAATGTGATAAATACCCATCACCCCCTTATCTTAAGAAAAATGATTGTTAATTATTTGTAGTGCCATCTATCCATCATTTAAATTATTAAAAACATAAAGATATATTGCGACTTTAAGTCAGAAGGTTTATTTATCCCAGGAGTTCCCAACCGGTTCCCAAAAGTTCCAAGGGATGAATCTCTGAACTGCTGAAACATTAATTAAACTCTGTGCTCTTAGAATAGAGAAAATTGTGTTAGGAAATGGATTGGAGAAATAATTAGTTGCAGTTTCACAGTCGAATAACACTATCCAATGGAGGATCAGGTTGTTCAGGAGATTTAGTCTGCAGCATTATGATTATTTTCGACTTAACTCGATTAATCAAAATATGATCACTCCCGTTCATTTCAAGAAGAGTTTTATTTTGATCTCTTCTTGAAATAACTACACAGATATTTTTGAAAAAGTTTTATTTTTCTTTTGTGTTAAATATTTGTAGATGGAGCTCCAGCTATAATAGAAAAAAATCAAGTTTATGTGAAACCGCGAGCTCCGAAAGTAAAAAGGAATTCATTCTATGATCCATCGTCAGATACTGGCTTCAAAAACACTGCCAGTAATATTACCAATTTTTTAGATCAAATAATTAAAACTGTGATATTTGGGAATGGGGGAGCTCTTAACTCATGACTTTTCAAGCAGTTCATGGTCTACTTGTCCATACAAATGTTCGACGGCTTTTAAGAGGAAACGTAAATGAGCGAGTATTTGAGGTTAGAGATGTGCTTACATTTTTTTTATGTTCAAGAAAAGTTAGACTTCTTAGTGGACATTTTTGGGCAGTTGAATAAACTGTCAGAAGAATGAAAATAAATAATTGTTTTTTTGAAAATTGGAAGTGAAAAGTAAGTTAAACAATGTTGCAATTTTAAAATAGTATCATGAACTCGTATTAGCACGAATAGTGTAAAGAATAGTAACATGAATAGTGTAAAGAACAAGATCTTCAAGAATTTTTAAGAAATTCAATTTTGTATAATTTGGAAGCATTGAAAAATGCATATTATTTCGGATATACTTTTTGAGTTAAACCAAGGGCGTCTCGTGACTTTAAAAATAGGTTGGGAATAATGAAGTTTAAGTGCCACCCTCCCCCGTCTTTTTGTTAACTATATATTTTTAGTAAAGTAAAGTTGAACCAAGAAAATAGTAAGAATTATCATTTTTTTTATTGCGAAATTTCGAAAAACAACAACACTTGTTTGCGTTGGACCAACGGTCAAACTGAGGCAGTGACCACATGTCCAGGGGCAGGTAGAAAGCTGCCCCGAATAGACCTACACAGCAAACAAAAAGCAACCATCTTTATACGGTAATACGGATCTTTTCTCTTTACCTCCACTACTTAGCCAAGCAACAATACTCATATGCGTTAAAGCTAACGACCATGTGACCAGGGCGGATACAAGAATGACAAGAATAACACATACGAATACAGTTCTGTTCACATATTTCAGCTAATTATTATTTTTTATTAGAAGAAATGTATGTGAAGTAGTTGCCCCTAAGGACGAGCCGCCTGAGTTAACTATCTTTGATAGGGGGAATTAAATTCTAAACATTGGTGAAAGGGAAAATGAAGCAAAAAAGGTTGGGAAAGCCTGGTTTATCATGTCGTAAATTTTCGAAATTAGTAAATTCTCTGCAATTTTCGCAAACCGATTTGAACAAAAATATTTCCTCAAATTAATGAAAAATATAAAAATATAAATTATTGAATTAATAATAATTTATTAAAATTACATACATTTAGGATAGTAAGTGTTGATTTTTTGAAAAATTGTATTATTTTAATTAAAATTGATTTTGTCTTAATTAAAAACAGAAGGTTTAAATTTTGGTCTAAATCAGGAAAGAATAAAAATATTGGTGATTACAGGTTATAAATAAAAAAAAAATACTGACTGAACAAAAGTACAGTCAAACCTGTTTTTGTGCGGAGGATAGACTGTATTACATAAAACGCATAAAATCTTCCAAAAATTCACGGGTAGCTATAAATATAAAAAATATTTTGAGAAACACATTTATATCTAAATAGAAAAAAAAATACTATTTTCGCTTTGAAATGGATCTCTTTTTTACATACCCCTAGACTCTAGGGGTATGTAAGCACTTTGAATGACGGTAATTAACTAATGCGATTATATAGTGCAGTAATGGCAAACCAATGAGCCGCAGATCAGACACTGACCCATGAAACCTTCTTAAATGACTTTTTGAATAAAAAATACAATAGTTTTTATACGAATTTTCAATTATAAATTGGTATTATTATTTAATGTTCTTATGTGACATAACTCAGCATTTCAATCAACTGAAAATAATACTTCAGGGAAATACATCAATTGTATTAATGGTGTTTAAAAATATTAAAATATCTATGACAATTCTTGACATCTTTACTAAAGATTCGGATAAGAAAATTCCATAACTTTAACGCCGCCGACCTGACCCACGGATTAGTATTAAAAAAATATTAAACAAAAATTTGATTCACTTTTCAAAAAGGTTCCCCATCACTAATATAGTGGAATACAAATGTAATGCAATTAATTGACACATAAAAAAATCGTACAAAAACAGCTTTGACTTTACACGCAAACATGATTTTTTTATGATCTAAATATTATTAATATCAGTATTATTATTTGATTCCCAAAATAGTTAATTGCCTACATACATTATTAAATAAGTGACAGTTGAATTAACCGTTTGTTTACATTGCGGCAACGGTATTGCCAGCACAAAAAAATAATCGCCCCTTTTGATAATCGAATTGTATGGGCAATTTCCACGACAAGGACAGCTAATTATATATGTCAAGTATGGCAAAAGCGTGTTAATAATTCAAACATGCAGATTGTACAGAAGGACTGGGACTTATCATACGTGGCACGTTCCGGCCGTCCGTCTACCATAGACAATTATGATCTGATCTCTAATTGGGACAAACTACAGCGGGGCCCGTCTCCCATATTATTCTGATATCGCCCATATTTAAGCACAGCGGTGAACTTGGCTCCGATCGGGGGCAATCCATTACCGACGTAATGTTGCAAGTTTTAAGATGGTCGTCTGCCATAGTGTCCTCTTTGATGTCACAAAAAACGTGATTAGATTTCGAGCCACGATCTTCCCAACTATGATTTACTGCAATGGATATACGCCATTAGTTCGAACTTTTAAGTTTATGTTTCAGCAATTTCGGAATTAATAAAATATATTTCATAAATCCGTTACGGGAGATTGGCACAATTGAAAAAAAATATATATCACGAGCATCAATATCCTATCAGATAAATTGGATTAACTTAGTCAAGTTACTTCGCCGTAAAACAAAAACCTCCGATAGAGGTCTCCCAGTGAGGAAATTCGGAAAATCCTCGGGCTTAATATTCGTTAATCCCCGTCTTAGGGTCTTATCTATCCTACTTTCTTACGGGGGATGAGCCCCCATAATCTGTCCATTATCCCCCCACTTGAAGATAGAAATAAATAGTCTCTTCGGAAAGTGTATTAGTTTTATCATCTATTAAAATTGACGTTGCGATTCAGTGAGCGAAAATTGAAAACAACGAGTTATATATTTAAATTAGTATTACAATTATGAAGAATTAATTAAAGAATTATTGTTTTACGATTTTTTTTATTACTTTTCAGTATATTTATTATGATTGCATTATGTTTTTAATTTAAAATGTGTTTAACCGGTTAGTTTCGTAATTTTAATATTTTTAATTATCAACTATAAAGTTTTGAATTCGACAAATCTAGAAATGATTTTTTTACGGTAAATATGGATTTTATGAGAAATATAATATATGTTATATAAAAAATATTTACAGAAAAATTATTCATAGAAAAAATATTTATGGAAAAGGTATTTAAAAATTGATTAAACATTATTTTAGAATTGTCCCAAAAATTTATTATTAGTGTTTTTAAAAAGTTTGATATTCATCTATTAACTTATTTAAGATTGATTTTATTTATATCGGTTTTATCTGTTCTTTATGACAATGACAACGGATTAAAATTTATGGATCTAACACACAAAAAAGTTAAAAGAGCAAATAAAATAGGCACTCCATAAATATCAAATATATTTTTTCCATCATTATATAGGATGAAGGATGTAGGACTCGTTTTAAAAATATATATTTTTATTCTTATTGATTTTTTTAATCTGTATGAAACAAGACAAGTGTAAAAAATAAAACGGTATATTTTCTTAAAATATTTCAAAACCGTTCACAAAAATAATTAGAGGTAGAAAAAATAATTAAACACTTAATAATCTGATAAAAATATAAGTATAGCGAATGAGACCTTATTATTGTTTTAGAATAATCATAAATAAAATTTTAGTTTGAATAACTTAGTTTCAAAAAGGGTTCAAAACACAACAAATGCTCATTAAGCAATAATATCGTGAAAATAGTAATTTTAACATTTAAAGAAAGGATATATAAATTCAGAAATAAATACGCTGATTTAGAAGAAAGTATTTAATAGAAAAAAATCTTTAAAAGGTTGAAACTTGTTTATTATTTTTGGTTTGTAATTATGTATATAAATATTATAAAAGTATCTAATTTTTGTGAAAAATATCTTTACATTGGAAAAATAAAATACGATAGGAGAAGAATTTACAGAAAAGACTGTAATAATTATTAAATACAATAATCTCTTTTTTACACGGTACAAGTAAATAAGATCGAATTTATAGAATAATTAAAGATTGGTTCCCTAAATTAAAAAAAAACCCGTGTATTCAAAAAACTACAATATCGAGGTCTAAAAAATCATGTAAAATAAAGAAAACCTAATAAAAATAAAATACAAAATGTTAATATTATACGTACACATGTATTTTATAATAGCTGTGCTATTATGGACTTCAAATTTTTGATTTTTCTCAAATAACTCTTTTAATATAAATCATACATATCACAAACTTATTGCTTTTGTCTAAAAAAATCTTAAGAATAAATATTACAAATAATCATTTTCAACATCAATATACTATGTGGCGATTGCGAGTGACACGTGCTGCTAGAGCTCAGTCTGCAGCTAAATATCGCAGAGAGGGTTATCATTTACGCGTCATACTGATTAGTTAAAAAATCTAAAATATCGACCAAGTTATGAAGCATATTATGAATAACTATTTTTATTCTTAGAATCATAAATTTACAAAACTAATACAATCTTGACCCGAAATGCTTGGGGTATCTGATATACCCCCTTCGGACGACGCGGTTGTTTTCGATAAATTTATTGATGTTCAGTCATATATATCTGCAGGTCCCGGTGGAATGTTAAAGCTCGTTCTAGGTGGAAACATAAGTAAGAAAATGCTGTTCAATGCGTTAAGGAAATTGTAAGCCTTCGTGGATTAAAGCTGCTGTTAGTTGATAATTTTATTTTGGCTCTGGTGACATAAAATCATCTCATTATTAAAATTGAGATATTTTATATATAAATAGAATATATTCATAATCTGAAAAAAATAAAATTAATTAAATAAACAAAAATATATGTATTAAAAATTAAAAAGCGTACGTTCGTATACCAATCTTATATTATTTTAATAATTCTGTCATGAAAATTGGCGTGAGAAAACAGAGGTTGAAGAGCTCTGATCTGAGCAAATCTATTGTTGTTTTTTTAATTAATAAATATTAATAATTATTTTATGGTGAGTGACACTGGTTATGATGCTATGCACAATGTTCGGGTGCATTATCCACCTAACTGCAGACAAATATGCGAGGGTAATAAATTCCTTTGCGCAAGTTAGGAATAACTTGTCTTCGTTACGTAGCAGTCGACTCATGCTCCGGCATGGCGGGTGCATGCTAAACTTAGTCACCGGATTTGTACGCATATTAAAGTTGCCCAAATTGCATACATGTATGCATACACGTAAGACAGCCTCTCATATTCGGGAGGTAAATAAACCACAGCGGGCAAAAACCATTTGATAAATCTGCGCGATTAAGTTGCCACCGGAAAAGGTGTTGGGACGTGAATGGTGCTTCACAGATGATGTAGGCGATCTTCAAGATGCCTGTTCTGGAAAGCTCTCGCCGTTAAGAGGTTATAACGAATGAAAAATTTTCCAAAAGAAAATTCAATAAAATTAGTAATTTTTGTATTAAAATATAAAAAATCAAAACTGGATTTTTCAGATAACTCTCTACATATATCTCCATCAATTCCATATCAAAATATGCAAAACTAATCACAGCAATTCTCCGATATACGCGGCTTTACTTTTCACAATGCATAAAGCAATAAGAATATATAACATCATTAAAGAACAGCTTAAATCTACATCATCTACTACTGAAGAAACATGTAATTTCACTGCTAATAAGGAGTGGTTTGAACGATTGAAAAAAAGACACTCATTACATAATCTTTAGATTTAAGGCGAATTGTCATATGGTGACGAGAATGGAGCAAAGAAATTTCTACTAATACTTAAGCAAATTATCGAAAAAAATGTATACACTCCTGATCAAGTATGTAATGTCAATGAAACTGGACTAGAAAAAAATGACCAATAAAACGTATTTAACGAAGTCTGAAAAAACAGCAAATGGTTTTAAAGCAACAAAAGATCGCTTGACATTATTATTCCGTAGCAATACTTCTGGAGATCGAATGATGAAACTATTAATAATCAACCGTGCTATAAATCCTCGAGCGATGAATGGTATTAATATAAAAAAAATACCAGTAGATTGAGCAGCAAATAAAAAAGAATAGATAACTGCAACAATTTTTACAGATTGGTTTTATAGCTATTTTGTACCTGAAGCAGAAAGCTACATGAAAAAGAAAAATCTTCAATTTAAAGCGCTTCTAATTTTGAATAATGGAATTCAGCATCCCAATGTTGTAATGATATTTTTACCACATAGCACTACAGCTTTAATACAATCTTTAGATCAGGGAATAATAAACACTTACAAGACTTATTACATAAAACGAACTTTTGACTAAAATAGATATCGATAAATCTTCAACAGTCCTAGAAATGTGGAAAAAATTCACAATATTAGATTGTGTAAAGCACGTTGGTTTGGCATATAAAGAAATTAGCACAACAACCGTAAATGACAGATATGTCCAGAAGTGGTTTCAAAAGATATTGTCGTTACATCCGGTAATGATAAATTTTCTGAAATTATAAATTTGTCAAAATCATTAGGAGGAGAAGGGTTTGAAGATTTTTAAGATTGTGGAATTGTTTACTGAAGAGGTAATAACCCAAGATTAATTAGTCAGGCATATTTTAACATCTGAATCGGATCCTGAAAATGAGATTGAATCTTTCAGTGAATCAGTCGAACCATTATTATTAACCGAAAACGATTTAGATGAAGTTCTTCAACTGGCTGAACTGTAAATTGGAAAGCATTGTATTAAAAATTGATCCAAATATGGAACGTACTCTTAAATTCCAAAAAGACCTGCGAATTATTTGTGCACAATATGAAGAAATATACAATATATGAAAAAATCTAAGATCACAGATTTTTTAAAAAAAAAACTACTCACGATATTAAGGATATTTCCGCTAATTGTGTAATTGATCTGACCAATTCTTCTAATGATGATGAAAGCGATCTCGTACCAGTTACTAAAAAAAAAGAGTGTTAGAAAACAGCAAAGAAGTGAGGATGAATTAATTTACATTTTTAACACACTGTGGATATTTTTACGCGGATTTTTTGGAACGCTTCTTTGAATTTAATATGAAATCAATGTCTCAACTTACGCGGTCTTTTTTTTATAAAACGGAACATATCATTTGAATTTGTCTTTACCTTTTTTACATGTTTTCCATTTATGCGGTGTTTGTGAAGAACGTATCTACCGCGTAAATCGGGGGATGAATGTACACGAAATATTTCTTTAAATGTTACATAAATAAATATAATTTAAGCTTGATCGTACATACGCAGATAAATTGTATGCACAAGAGAGATATCCGAGGAAAAAAAAATGCCACATCAGCTTTTCGTATCTGAGTAAGATGGAATGAGCCATCAATGGCCCGTGTTAACATTTTGCGATCGATAACTAAAACCGTTTTTGCACAAGTTAATGAGGTCCTCAGAGACACTGGCAATGGCGTCTAGGATTATAAAGACGACGGTGCCGGCGAATCTGTCGAATCAGATTCGCAATAAAAATCGTCTTTAATGCCACTGATTTTAAAGAATGTCCGCGTATGTTGAGTTACTTAAAATATATCGTGCGATAGTGTATGAAATATTGCATACATAAATATGTGCGATGTTTGAAAGATACATTGCGATGATTCCATCCGAGGCATATGTATGAGTCTATATTGAAATATGAAACAGGGTCCAGTGCAAAGCTGAGAATAAATGATAACAGTCTGAATATTAGGTCATCCCATAAGTAATGCCGTCTTTATGTAGATGTGTTTAAACATCGAAAAGTGATTTATACGGATGTATAAATAATACTCAGCAAGGAAAGTTTTATTCAGATAATTTCTTGCTTGTAACTAGATGACACATTATGTTTTTTGAGTATCAAAAGTGGAGATAGTGTATGACGAAGGTGTCTTAAATATTCGTAAGTACCAACGATGCATCTGTAATATTCGGCGGAGCAATAGAATCACATGTGAGGAGATCGAGGAGATTGATTGGGGAAAATTTTCACATTCTTCGTATTCTTCTAACTTTGCTTCTTCAGATTAGCATTTATTTCGCAGCCTGCAAAAAAATATCGATAGAAAAGAATACAATTTTATAAAGGCACTTTAAATGGACTTTTAAGACTATTTCTTGTGTAAACTGCCTGTTTTTTAGTTTAGTTTCTTAGGAACGATATAAAAAAACTGTCAGAGAAAATATTGTTGAATCAGATTCACACACTCGCTTCCTAAGCGTTTAGGGTTTTAAAAACTTTCGAATGGAAGTAGAGATCAATGGAGTCTGAGTCTCAAAACGCAAATTTTAGGTTACAAAGTGTATTCTAAGGGAAGTTATCAGTGCTAAACTAAGTCTTACTAACAACAAAATGATGTGTTCTTTTTCGTGGGGTTTTCAAAGTACAATTTACTAAGAGCTTTTAAAATCAGTTAAAACTGTGATAAAAATGAAGTATTGTGAAGAACTTGACAAATTAAATGATGAAATAAAAAGAAAAATCATATTTGAATTGGGTAATGGTTCAACATCCATCCCATTCCCCCGACGTGGTTACATCTGATTTTCATCAAATTCGGCCCCTACAAAGTATACGCTAAAAAAAAATCGAACTGAAATAGATATCGAGTCTTTTCTTGTTTCGTTCTTCCGGGTAAAACCAAAATATTTTATACAAAAATAGATTTCAAAACTGATAAGATGTGTAAATCTAATCTTCAAGGATCATTTTTTTTATGTACTTCAGGTAAGATATTACTTACTTACATAAAATACTGAGGATGCTGTTCATTACTATTTTGGTTTTTCCCTAATTAATGGTACCTTTTACTAGATTATGCTGTTAAAATGTCAAAAAATTGAGGCAAGAACTCTCTGTGAAGGGGATTAGTGAAGTAATTAATTATCTTAAAATATGTTTCGTTTTTTATAATTCTTCAAACCAAAAAACGACATAACTTTTGGGATAGGCTGATATAATAATATTTTATATGGATTTGGGAATGGAAAATGTTTTATATATTTTATTAATTATTATCTTGATTTTCTGACTGAGCCTCGTGGTGGTATATGTGGTCAGCACACGGGATACTGATGATACAGGAAATGAAATGGCGGAGCAAGGGTTGAGCGGCCAACCCTCTGCGAATTTCATTTCTACATATTTGCCAATAATATTTGATAAATAAGGTTACCCTACCGATAGCTACGTTTATACGCATCAGAAAAAAAAACCAATTTGTTATACCACAACCGGGACACGTAAGCATCCCGGGATCGATTCTCGGAAATTATAATTGAATATAATTGCTTTCGGTTGATCCTATTGTTTATTATATATAAATATTATATATTGATGTCAATAGTGAGATTCGTGTCAAAATTGGATTATTGGATCGGTGCCATTTTGAGCATGGCGTAATATATGTCAAAGGACAGACAGGATGTACGTTTCGGGGGAGCACTGGCTGCATTTCGGTTACAAAGGGTCGTAACCCACACAATGTGCAGCTGGGGTTTCCATGGAATTTAATCGGATGAAAAATGTTTTTACGGCTGTGATTTATGCACTTACGAAATCAAGACGTTAAAAAATGTAAATATTCGAAAGAAATTTATGTCTCGATCAAAGTGACTCCCTTACGATAGATAAAAATGTTGTATTGGCTCATAAATATTCTTGCGAGTTATTAAGATGAAGTATGCCAAGATCCCGGGCAGTAAACCCTTCTAGTTTTGGAGATATTCGGGATAAAGAGCTTGCATCTCGCCCCCGGGCACGGAAAATATACGGGAAAACTATTCCACCGAGTGGAAAACTTGAGCGGGCTAATGTTTTCTATACGTAATTACTGAAATACTCGTACACAGCGAGTTGCGAATATCTATCTATTATCATGGAAAATAAATTCCAGAACAGCACATGTCGAAAATTCAATTACGGGATGGGATCCCGCTCGTATCCGCGCCTCCCCCCCGCTGCCAAAGAGGTTCGCAGTGGACAAAAAAAATATAATTTGATTTGGTTTACCCAAATGTTGATTATGAAATTTTAATTTCCTGGCCGCCGTCGGAGACCGCAAATAACAATTATTTTCCCCTGGTCTCCCAGGCAAATATCAAATTGAAAATTCACAGTTTGCGTATCAGACGGCGTCGGCTATGGCGTATATATGTTATTTTTTGACTGTATTATATTTTTTTTGTTAATATGTTTGATCCGAACGAAAATAATGACGGGCATACGCGAATGGATATGATATTTTTTTAACTGTTGCGATATTATGTACAATGATGAATCATTATTATCTGCGAGGCATCGACACGTTTTAATGAAGGGGATGAAACAATGTGAAAATAAATAAATGATGTAATATAATTCTTTAAAAAAAACATCATGCTTTATGCTCTGTATTTATTTACTTGTATAAAAAACATACAATGTTTTATTTAATTACGTTTTAAAAATGGAATAAAGTGCAACAAATTATTCTAAATGTTAAATGTTGCTCGGGATAAGTCTTCTATGGATAAAACAAGTATTTAGATGTTGTATAAACGTTGTCAAGAGAGCCGTGAAGACGTTGAAGATGTGACTGATAATATTAACGTATCATATGGCTAATGCAGTGGTTCTTAACCTTTTCGATACTTTCGCTCCTCTTCCTTCTTTCTAGGGGACCCCTCTCTGAGGAGGTCTTTCCCATGATGAAAGGATTGCTATTGCGCGACAGGGCTAATAATCACTTGCGACCGGCTACTTGAGACTCGTTTTGGGCAGATGTGCATATGCATGCCTGTGTATATCTATATAGGTGTGTGTGTGTGTCGCTCGCTACTCGTCACTCGTGACTCGTTATAAGCAGATAACGCCTTAGAGAAGAGAACAAACGAATATCGAGACAAACCCTCCTACTTGCCTGGACACAGTTGAGAGGGTAAAATCCGATACCGACATGGTAGAAGATGTACGTCCAATGCCAGCAATGGCCAAGAGAGGGAAACTCTTTATAAAAAACCGTATACCAAGACGGCTCGGGTCCCCGCGGTATGGACACGAAAGGGAAGCCCTCACGTCATGTGTGAGACTCAGGTTCCTTTGGCCTCGACTACCATGCGAGGGTTTGGTAAGGTCCATGCCCTCAGCGAGTGAGAGCCTTGTGACTGGCAAATGATGATGATGATGATGATATATATATATATATATATATACATATACGGAAAAAGTGTAACTAAAATTACCCTCACCTAACCGATGGGGTATATTTTTCTCGTATTACTCTTTTAATATAAATATTACACGTCACAAACTTCGACCAAATTATAAATCATATCATACTTTTGTTCTTGACTTGAAATGCTTGGGGTATCTGAGTGTCCCCCTTCGGACGTCGCGATTGTTTTCGAGCCACCGTGATGAAAATTGCAATTTATTCTATGTAAAAATCAATTAATTGTCGAATTTTGCAAATTTCAGAAATATTTGATTTATCTACGCTCAATTCTTCGTCTAAATTCGTAATTCTTTCTCGTTTTTTCGATTTTATATTAGTTATTGTTAAGAAAAAGAGCTCACGCAAATATGATATGTAGAGAACTGAATATTCTTTTCTCTTAGACAGAAATTCAAACTATTTCATAGTCATTTCGGAAAATATATATTTTTTAGAAAGAGAAACAAGAGATCGATTCTTCTTCTCTGGGTACAAAAATCCACAAATCGTAGCAAATGGATTTCGTATCATGTCATAATTTTCTATATTTAATGATGTAAAATAATAGACAATCTTCTCTTCAAATAAAGTTAAATACTCTGTTATAGCAGAAATAATACTCTCGGCAAAGTATTCGTAAAGTAAAAGAAACGGATCTACTTTATTTTTCTCTATTATTCTTGTAACGTCGGTGGGAATCTACGAAGTCCACGCAACATTCTATTTGTTCGATTTTATCGATTTTTCCAAAGAATTATTTAAAAAAAATGATTTTCCTTGCTAAATATTTCATTTGAGTCTACCAATCACCATTTTGAAGACATTTTACAAAATTACTCATATTTTTATTTCAGAAAAAGATTAAAAATTCACTTAAATAATTCCAACACGTCAAACTACTTACATCAATATTTTTATAAAACATGCGGAGGTAATGAGTCTCTTCCTCTTACATACCCCTGGGCCAGTGTTATAAAGAATTCCATGAGTTCATAGTTTTCGTCGGACACCTATTTACTTTATGACGTAGAAACTAAGGCCCAATCTATCCAATGGTAGCTGAATAACAAGTAATAATTATTTAATACGATTGTGCCATCAGATTTCTTCAAACGTTTTTTTTATTTTGTGGAAGTCCAAAATCATTTAATCATAATTAAATAATATTTTCAAAAAAACAAACGTTAATAATTAAATTATTATCTTATTTTGACATACGCGAATCAAATCCATAGGCCATATCAATTATTTTTTCTAAATAATAAATATTTCGTGTAAAAAATAAAATTGAGTCATAGATGTGGTAAATAAAAAAAATTGAAGCGTTTTAAAGTAATTATAAATTTGACCACCGTGGTAATATTTTGTTTTCCGTGTTCGGAAAACAAAATTTGTGAAATTGAGGGCTGTCAGTAATATGCACTCGAGGTGCTCAGCGTGTAATCATTTTTTATGTAAAACTCTCATATACCGTTTTTTGTAAATTTTAGAATTTTCCATTCTTCTCCCCGGTATTAATTTCACGCCCGCTGAGTAAATTAAAGAGGAAATTTTGTATGAAAATAATAAAACCAAAGAGAAAAAATTCCATACTCGGTTTACACTCGTGCAAATTGATTTTTTTTCATAAGGCCGACAAAATAAATATTGCGTTTTAGTTACGAAAAATATATTTTAATTAGCGCCGAAAAAATAATTAACGAATTAAATGCCAAAGATGATAAAAATAAATATAGAGCTTTTGTGCTGTGAGCAACCGTGGAAAAATATTCAAGGGGGGAAATAATAAAACATTTCTTTGTAAATAATTAAGACAAAAAAACAAAGCCTCAAGAAAAACAAGATTTTTGTGTGAGCGGGGCCAGACAAAGAAAGTTGAAAACACCTGAGGCCGTCAAGATACACGTTTTTGTTGATAAGAAGTTAGCGAAATTAGCTTATAATTCGTATATTTGACAAGAAAATTTATGTTTTATAAATAAAATAATTTAATCATATTCCGTGCATTATTTTTCGCGCAGACCCTCTGGGCACTATACGAGCAAAAACGCATATTTTTTTTTCATACCGCGGTAGAAAAAAAATATTTAATTCATAAACATAATTATTCTTTGGAAAAAATCAGAATTAATTAACAACTTTTTGATCTCATGGTTTTCATTCGTCTCTTGCTTTAATTCAAACGACAGTCGCCGCTATGGAAATATTTGTATTCAACAAAAATGATAATGACCTGAATACAGTTAGTACTTCTCAGTTGGAAATCCAAACAATTTAAATTTTAAAATTATTTTATGCAAATAAAAATTGGCTATCTGCCATTTTGGAATAATTCAAACTGATATAAACAAGCATTGCATTGAAATCGTTTTCCGTTCCGCCGTATAAATATTTTTTATTGTGTATAGAATAGACGTTTTATTGGTTTTTTTTGGTCACATTTCATAAAATGCTGATAAAAGCATTCTTTTATCTTTCTCTTAGTAAGCTCAGTTTCATATATTGACTTATTTCATCTCTATCCATCAAACAAAGTTATCGGGTTCATTTATTGGTTCCCGAGATTCAGTTAGAAGCCTTGAGCGATTGACTGCGAAGGGTATTACACACACGAAGTTATTCATACACACACATACACACTTTATCATACTATTCCGATAATAATATAATATATTGTATTTAAGATTTAATTTTCTGTATATGTCGAGTACGTCTAAAAATATTGTATTTCATATTTCGCATAAATTATTTTTAGCTTATTTGATTCCATGATACACAGAGATACGCTTGTTTGATAAAAAATATCTTTGAAGAAAACAAAATACAAAGTTTACCTGTAATTTAAAGAAAACCGCGTCCGATTATTCTTTGAGGAGAGTTTTCCCCCCCAGGCCACTGACTGAATTTCCTGAAAATTTTCTCCCTAAGTAGGTAAGTCACCCTCGTTTAAAATATCGTATCCTTCATTGACTCGCCGTATATCATATAAGCGCGATCAGTAAATTCCAAGACCATTTTTTTTTATTTAAATACATATATTAAGATTAATATATGTATTTCACAGTGTCAAAAGTAAATAGACGCGCGAAATAAATCGGTTTTCTGTTTGGTGGCTCCAGATCTAACATGGCAGGACCCGGGACAATTGTTTTAGGTAGTCAGAACCCTTGTTCAGTCAGAATTAATAATCAGTTGCATTTCCGAAGGTTTTGAATACCAGGATCGCTTGAGATTGACAAGTCCATATGGGAGAATTATTGGGCATTTCCGTGATGAAAAAATCCGTGGATAGGGTCGCACAGATGATGAATCTCTTCTAATAAACAGTGTAAAGACATTTTCATATTATTAAGCTTCATAAAAGAGTTGCAAAAAAACCCCTATTATCTGAGTTCCTCTAACAAGGCTGACATATTTGGGCTTAATTCTTAAAAAATTCTTCTTCATAAAAAATTAAAAAGACAATTCAAGTCTCCATAATTTGTATTGGCACGGTAAATCTCCAGATATAAATCCTATCAAAAACGTCTGACAAATAAATTTGTACAAAAAATCCCGAAAATTCAGTAATAAATACAAGTTAATGACGTTTTTAACTAAAAAATGCACTAAAATATCACAAAAGACCATCGTTCACTGAAGAGATACAATGCAAAGCGACTTCTGAACTTTCTAGGAGGATTGACTAAATATTGATTACAAAAAATCTAAGCTAAATCTTTTTTATTATGGAGTGTATATTTACTAGTGATACAACAGGCAGGGTTTCCCAAACTATGTTTCGCGAAAACACGCTGCTACACATTTAAACATCTACTTCTCTACTTCATATTAAAAGGCGAGTGATGTTCAATTTTTACTGATGTTTTAAATCTAGATTATTTAAAATTTTGTGCAATGAAATAAGTAGTAAACTTAAGCCTCTGTTTATGTTTACTACTCATTACTGAAAAACACTATTAACACTTTATAAACTTCAAGGCGAGTAATTGATCGTCAAATACAAGAGATAATATTTTACAAATCAAATACAAGAGATAATTTTTCAAGAGATAAGTTTTAAGAAAAAAAAAATGGATTTTTTTAATTGAATCTAATAATTTTTATTGTTTTCCTTCCTTATAAGCATTTTTAAAACACCTATATAACTGACAGCAATTTTTCGACTAGCAAGGACGATATCTATATTCTTAATCCATTTTCTCCGAGGACTAAACCAGTTAGATTAAGCTCAAGTGATTTCGAAAATTTAATTAAATTAATGATCTGCCAAAAGATGATCTCTGAGCGTCAAAAGAGTATTCCAATGTGAGAAAACAAGCTATTATATTTTTAGATCCATTTTCTACAACGTTTTTGTGCTGCAACAAGATATATTAAGTAAACTAAGTATAAGAACCGGCTCGATGCCATGTATACGAATTTAACTTAGCAATGCCGGAAGATATAAGATTCGAATACTCAAAATCATTAAGCGAGCTTAATTTATTCTTATTATTTTAAGATATATTTTAAAAATAAGTGTTTTAACAATTTAAACTTTCGGATTTACCAAGTGTTACATTGTAGAAAAAGATTGGTAAACCCTGCTTTATGGTATGAAAAAAAATACACAACTCATTATTATTAAATATTCAAAAATGCTTTTGAAAACAGCCCAACAGAACCTTCTTTAACTAATATGTTTATCCTCAAGAAGTTAAGTAATTCTTAAAATTTGCCTTAAGATTTTTTTTTATTCCTTAGATCAGTGGTTCTTAACCGGTGTTCGATCGAACCCCAGGGGTTCGGTGAGCCAGTCTCCCGGGTTCGGCGGAGGTCAAAACACACACCCGATTTATTGTACGATATTATGAAATATGATATAAAGGTTCGGTGAACGCGCATATGAAACTGGTGGGGTTCAGTACCTCCAACAAGGTTAAGAACCACTGCTTTAGATACATGGCGAGAAGAAGAGAGTATAAGGATGCTAATGATGGTCGCAAAAGTAAGGGAAAAAAATAAGTAAAAGTACCCTAGCATGAAATTCATTAAGGAGACTAGTAGTGCTAGAGCTATTAGAATATAGGTAAATATTAAGTGAAAAATCTTTCAGACTGTAGCCACGAGTATTTATGAAAGATTTTCTTAAGAAAACTCTTTTATATCCTGTTGAATTACAAACATGATGAAAATATATTTTTAATGCCTATTCTGATTGCCAAATTTATTGAAAAAGGATATATAAAATGTTAAGTTAAGAATATAATTATGTTTTGATAATCATCTAGTTTCATTAATCAATTTTATTTCATAGTTAAATGTAAGTTTAACGTTTATATTTTTATTAATTAAAATGTAGCAAAAACCGCCTCGGCATAGGGGTAGGTCGCAAATGCGAGCGAATTAAAATTCCCGGCTAAACTAAAACGGTGCACACACGTTCATAAAAATTACCGTAAAACAAAGTAAACGCCCTGAAAATTCAGGTACACGGGCGCCCGTGCAAACATCTGAATTGTCGGAATGTACAACCGAGGCGGCCATACATACCCGGGTGTTCGCACATGGCCCGAGTTAACTCGTCGGCCATTGTGTGTCTGGGCTAACAAGGCCCCTTCTGTTCCCTCCAGCGACTGTGTCTGTTATCAGAGCCATCGGACACATTCTCGATACATTTGTTACGGGCGCGGTCGTCTTCGCCACACCGGAGGCTGCAATGTGGACGTTGTCTCTGTAATTATGCACCGGCACTTTAACTCCGGGGAGATATTAATAAATGTATAAATACCCGCTGCTATATCTGAGTATCTAAACTTTATGCTGGTCGAGTCGTTTAGATACTAAACCGGGCCTTTCAATCAACTTTTAATAAAAACTTATAATTTAGATGGAATAGGCAGATAATCAACGAACAAGACTTCGGGTTCATCGTTAAAAAATATTTTAAGCAGAGTTTAAAATCACATTTATCAACACATTTTCTTCAGATGAAAATATGAATCATTCATTTTCCAATAGAGCAAAATCAGATATATAAAAGGGATACTTTTCAACACTTAAAACTAACAGCCTCTCGAGGTACCATTATTGTAATAACCATTTAAATAAACACGAACATAAAATTATATTATTATTAGAAATTATTAATAAACTTAAGCAATTTCAAACGAAATAAAATTGATTAAATTTTGCTGCTACAGAATATAAAAGAAAATAATTAACTATCTACACATATTATTAGTGGGGCCGAAATATAATCAAATTACAGTGGAACCTCTCTTAACGAGCACCTCGCATAACGAGTAATTCGCATAACGA
>JAGXCT010033200.1:0-20359 GCA_022495035.1 Philopotamus ludificatus | reverse complement strand
TTTCACAAAAAAATATAGCCAGAAAATATTATATAAATAGAGCGTTAATACGCAAAGATAACGGCCACCGGTGGCCTTACGGTATTCCGCGTCTTTCGCACGCAAAGGCCCACGGTGTTCTTACGACACTGAAGCGTTTAAACAGATTCTATTAGGGGTTTTCTAATAAAATACTGACTATTCTATGATATATCATAAATAGTATTTCTCTTAATACTTTTAATAACTTTTTGAACATTTCTCCATATAAAAATAAATAAATAAATTAAATTAAAACGACATGGAACTTCCTTTTACTAGAAACCTTTCACTAATACTCTCTAATTCTTAATTTTTAAATTTAAATTGATTTTAATCCAAATTTTACTAGAATTTGAAAATATCATGGATGTAAGATAAAAAAAACTCAGCTTATAATAATCAAGATATTTTTATTAAATAACGATCTATTTTATTTATATGAAAGTGTCAAAAAATATATTAATATCAAGATTTAAATTTATATTGTAAATAATCATTCAGAAATAAATTTAAACTTTTGCTGTGGTATTAAATTTAAAATTGTAATTTTTTAAATTAAAATAAAAGCCGCAGAGGGTCGAAAAACATGTCCAGAGACGGTATTTATATGAAATTTATTAAAAATGTACGCTTAACAGATTACAGTAGGTTATTTTTGTAATAAAATGCTAATTAATTAAATTTAAAAGGATCAAAATTTGAATTTAGAAACTAGAGAAAAAATTCTCTGATGTAAAATAAAAAACTCTGTATTTTATAGGAGTTCTAGTATTTTTTTATATCCGTACATAATCAAGATATAATCCGGATGAAATTTATTTAATAATTATTTTTCAGTAACATGTTTGTTGTATGTATCCGAAACACTAAGGCTTAAAGCTTGGAAATAAAATTGAACTTTTCAGTGACGATATATAATAAAATTTATACGATTTATTCAATTAAAATAAAATCTGCAGAGGGACAAAGGACTGTATTTACATCAAATTTATGAAAACTGATACAAATACACGTTTAACAGATTCTAGTGGAGTTTTTCTAATAAAATACTTAATACTTCAGGTAGTTTTTATTTTTTAAATGATTATTTTTCACGATAATCTGATATTTAATTATTTATATTGATCATGTTGACGATTTTTAACCAATAAATAATAATATGAGGTTCGATTTAGACGTCAGTATATTAAATTTCTATGTAACATTATGAGAAATGTATCTAATTAAATTTTATTAAATAAAATGTGTAATAAATGACAATATTTTTTTATAATATAAAATATGTGACATAGAAATAAAGTATATATATATTTGAAAGTATAATTTATTCACGCCTAGTTTTGGGATGCCATCTTCATACATTACAAAGTTGTTATACCCGCATGGTTTGAGGGAAAGGCTTCGTTTCCATACGCCGAAACTGCTAAGTGGATTTTCGGGTTGCCAAATTTGGTTACGACTCCCCGGTCGACCTGGAGCCATTACCCGGCTCTGGGATTCGAACCCGTGTCCCAACGCATTTTCGTCACGTAATTGGTTATGATAATTATCAGGCCCCTCCACTGAAACCCGTCGACGAATGCAAGAACGAAAAAAATGTATATAAAATACTAAAAAAAAAATATTCGTCTGACGATCTGACAACGATGGCGGAATCATATTGTTTTAAATTCATTTTTAATTCGGCGGCCGTTTCCATTATTAATGTCGGCTCTGGTCGGAAAAAAATCCGTAGTTTATTATTTCCTGTTGTACAGGTGAACAAATTAACCGTAATTATGTCTATCCGTAAGATTTGTGGAGAGTGGGAACGGAGAAAGAGGTGGGTTTTGGCTGTGTATCCATTTAAAACGAATTCGTTCCTTGTTAAGTCGGTTACCCAACGCGATCTATAAGCTCATTAAGGTCAGGTGAGCTGTGGTCACAAAAAAGCTTAATGTCTGCTCTCATGCTTTGTTCTGTCTGGTAGCCTTCATTGCGATATTATCGATAATTCACTTTTGGTAGTGCGGCCAGTGGTTCTTAAGCGCTTACAAATAGAAGGATGCCAAAAATAATATGTAATTGCAAATCAATAGGCAACGTTTTCCACTTCCATCTACTGAATTTAATTTGTTTTTAGCAAGCTAGGACATTTCTGGACCTCTTGAGCTTTTTTCTACCCAACCATCGTTTATCTTCCACTTTTCTGATTTGCGAAAATCAGTATTATCTCGTCAATGATGATCTTAACTGATCTGTCTGATGTTAAATTATTTTATACTATGCTAACTATTCTAGTGCTGAAGACTAATACTTCCAACACCATGAACGGTTGAAATACTACAGATTTATGTCACTTGAGTGAACTGGAACATTTCTAATCCTTACAAAGCGGATATCGAATTTCCATATTTCCTTCCAACGCTGACTATCTAGCGATACTTTAGTCCAAAAATAATGTGTCAGAAGCACTTAATTCTGTCTCAAACCTTCAACATTCTAATGTAGTGAAAATAGAAAAAAATACCTGAAGATTGATTGTACGAGTTAGAATTAGAAAGAACGAGTTAGAAAGAGTAGCACGGTAGATTTGGAGAGATCTTAAATCTAGTAATTTTTGAAGATATCCAGCCGATTTTTGTTCACTAGCACAACGTCTATATTCACATATTTACCACAGACCAAGAAATAGTTGAAGAAAAAGCTTGATGAGTGTATTGTAGACTTGTACGAGTTAGAATAGAAAAAGAGAAGCACGGTAGATTTGGAGAGATCTTAAATCTATTAATTTTTGAAGATATTCAGCCGATTTTTGTTCACTAGCACAACGTCTATATTCACATATTTATCACAGACCATGAAATAGTTGAAGAAAAAGCTTGAAGAGTGTATTGTATAAGATTGAATCGTTGAATTAAGAAAAAATAAAAAAAGCATGGTAGATAAAAAGTCACTTCTTTGTTATTTTCTTATACTAAAGCTTTGTTTCCAAACTGTAATTCTTCTTCTCGCCTTTACAAACAAGTTGAGCTATCATTATTTTAGTCGAATACTACAACCGGTTCTTCAATCAGTCTTCGTGTTCTTAGTGTTCATCTCATTTTCTACAAGATTCAACGACTTTATTTGGTATAGAATAATGAAAAAGACTTTATATCTAATAAATCTCAATTTTCAAGCTGAATTCAAGTCATGTTGATAGAGAACTTTCTTCATTTCAATTTTGTTCTAACCTTCTCTTTTCGTAATTAAATTTTTAACATTTGGTTCCATCTTCTTGGTCCATGAGTGTGAAGCTAGACCTCTTAACCTTTACATTGGATGTTATATTTTATTCACTGCGGCTCGAAAACAACCGCGTCGTCCGGAGGGGGTCTCTCAAGGACCCCAAGCATTTTAACACATTCCGGTCCGCTGGGTTCCGTGCCGAGTTTTGCGTTGGTCGTGAAAAAAATAGCAAAAGTTAAGTACTTCAGTTGAATCGATGTAACTCTAATACCATTTAAGTTAATTCAATATTTTTTTTGCTGTGTTCAGAAAGGTTATCTCTATGTAAAAAAAATAATAGTTCAAAACTTCTCAAAGTGTGGTCTGCGTATCAATGAAATATAAATGATTTTGGTTTAACATCAGCGCCAACGAGGACTCGAAAACGCGTCCGCCGTATTTCTACGCTGGCCCGCGAGGACGCGTTTTCGAGTCCTCCGGACCGCAACGTGTTAAGTTGAGATATTGATGAATACTTCATCGATATCATGACATGGATTATACTAAGAATAAAATAGTTATCTTATTTTTAACTAATCAATATGATGCATTAATGCAATAATAGACACATCGTACCGTAAGCGAGCGAGAAAAAACATTGCACTCGTGTCAACAGAAGCGAATATTGTTGTTTTTATTTTTTTTACGCAATTGCGGACAATAAAGGGCAATGATTATTTATATTATTATTCTTTAGACTGTTTTTAGATAAATACCAAAAGTTTGTGACACGTAGGGTTTATATTAAAAGAGTTATTCGAGAAAAATTAAAAACTCATCTTCTTTTTTTACTTATTCTGCGGATAATTGACCAAGAATTGATTGTGAGAACAATCTGGTTCAGATAACAGCTGAACTTCGGATTCAATCTTATTCAGAAAAAAATCATAGGAAAGTCATATGTTATATAATATATTTTAAAGTTTTTTTCTAGTAAATATCAGTGTTTTAGTTCCTAGAATTTTTATGTAAAATATATAATAGAGAGCTGTAAAATCTACGTGAATCAAAACGATCAAAACTAAATCATTTGATTTATTAAACCTATTTTTGATGAACAATGATTGAGAAACAAATATCAATTTTCATATATATATTTTCTAAAATCAAGGTGATTTTAATCACGCTATTTGAAATGAAATTAAAATTCAATAAATGCTGTTACAAAATTTAATTACAATGATTAAGGCCAAGTTTAGAATATTAAACAAATATATATATCAAAAAAAAATAATCGCGTGATATAATATAAGGAAACGCTTGATCCTGATTCATAATTACGGCAACCTATAGCCCGCGGAGTTTTTGCGAATTAATTATTTAATTCCAAAACTAATACTATTTGCTGTACACGATATGCATTCATTATTGAGTTAAATCGACTCCGACACAAATTACACTAAAATATATATATGAGTGTAATGGAAACACTGCACGCTCATTATTGGATATGTGCACAAATCGATCATATCGCATTACAAAGTGTTTTGTAATGGAACCACTGTAAAATTACTGGTTTGATAACGTAATATAATATTCATATCATGATTGGATAATGCGAGGGTAGTGCGATAAGTTAACCTAGCATATCGTATGCATCAACATCGAAAGTAGTATTGAAGAAAATGGCGCAAAAAAGCGATTGATGAGTTTCGCCTCATCATCCAGGCACATTTTCGAAAAAGCGAAAAAAAGGCCTAATCGGAAATGGCTGACCCAGAAATCAATCTTTGTTGTTCCCACCTTTGGGGTCCATTTGTCTGCGGTGTCTGCCCCTGGGCCCGGGCCCATCTCTCCGCTCGGCCCCGGTCTCTTCTAGAAGTTGGCAACTAATTGCACGCGAGCCGGCTGATGGCCCCGACATTAGCGGACTTAACGGAAGTTGGAAAAATTCAAAAAGAAGACGGACCCGTGATTGCCGCGATTGATCAAAGTCTTTTTTAAAAAGCGTCTATGACCTCGTATATTAACGAGCTACCGTTGGTTAACACATGGAAGAAATGTAATAGATTGTGATGTTATTTCGGGTCGTTTAACATTTGAATAATTTGATTTTTTTGGCCCGGGCCAATTTGAAAGAATTCAAATTGGCGTATGGAGATATTTCAACAATATTGCAATCAAAATAATACCAGAAACTAGTTCACCAAATTGTAATAATGAAATGCGCCAACAATTGCCGAGTGCAAAAAAATAATAATAAAATAACAAGCCAGCCATTTTCGGCTGAAAAATGTGTTTATATTTAAAATTTAAACAAATTAGACGAGTGTATCAACAAGTATATCTATTTTTTACGTAAAAATCCTTTTTTTTCTGCTTCTACAGAGTTTTCGACTTTATGCATCATCTATTTTTTTACTTCATAAATTAATTTATAACTATAAGAATAATCTATAAATAAATTGATTATGCGCAAATCTTAGTTAGAACCTTAACGAATATTGTCATAGTTTTACTTATTATAACAAAATCTATCTAAATCTATTTTATTTTAATTAATGATTTAAAATGCCAGTCATATTATTCTTTATTAATATTTTAATAGAATAACTTAGTTATAATAAATATACCATTGTTTTTTAATATAACTATATTTAAGTCTAGCTCTGTATTCTGTCTATTCTTTATCTAAAACTAGATAGTTTATGCTCAAAACATTTATTTATAATAATTTTTAAATTTATTAAGGTGAATTGAATATAAAATTTACGTAAAATACCCAAAAAAATGCTTATAAATGGTTATAGTTGTCATTTTAATAGAATCTTTTATTATTTGTATTATTATGTTTAGATAAAGTTAATTTATTATAAGAATTTATTATAATTTGCTTGTTTTATCGATTAGTTAAATGTTTTTAGAGGTTTTTAAATAATAATATGCTAAATATATGAATATTGTAGAGAATTTTTTTTTTAGAAATAATTTTGAATCATTAGGATAATGAATAACATTTCTTTGGATTTTTAGGATATAAATATATAGGTAAAGTTTTAAACATTCTAAAAAAATATGGCACAATAGAAAATATACAAAATAGCATTATCTTTTAATGTATTAAACTGAAGCTTACCAAAATCAATCGATTGATTTTTTAATTTTAATATATAAAATCAAATATAATGCGGTTTTTGTTGTAATAAAATTAGTTTTTGGTTTAAATGTCGTTAAATATCAATGTTAAAAAATACAAATTTTAAAGTTAAATTAGTTTTTAAAGATATTTTCTGATATAGAATACACACATCTCTTTTTTTACACGGTTTTGAAATAACACATTTCGCTCAAAAGAACGAGTACTAAATTTTAACACGAATTATTTGTTGAAATACGATTCCCCAAAACTAAATATTATGCCAACAATAATGAAATTCATCAACTAACAGCTGCTTTAGACGGTTTGCTATTTAGCTAAGAGTATGGAACAATATTTTCTCAGATATGATCCCGATTTGGTACGAGCTTTTAAATTCCAATGATTGTGGACGAATGGTTTGTATGACTGGATATTAAGAAATGTATAAACAACAACAAATAGGATAACAGATTTTCTGGATAGTAAAAACAAACAAAAAGCTTCATTAGACTTGTCGTTAGTATTATTTTGTATAATTTATTTATTGGGTTTTCATTATTACCTTTCTATACAATTATGTTGTCTTTTTTAAAAAATAGCGCGGTTATTTAAGTTTAGAGAACCCATATTCAATTGATTCTATGTACTTTTTTTGAATAGTCTACATCAGGGTTTCCCAAAGTGTAAGCCGCGGCTCCCCAGGTAGCCGCGGTGCCCTTATAAGGGCGCCGCGAAATATTCAATTAAACAATTCGGCAAATTTGTTGGAATTCCCAATTCTTGAAATTTTTGGGTTATCTTTTTGCGCTCGTTTTTCTAAAGAAAGTAAACAATCTTGAAAAAAATCTCATGTATTAGGGGAGCCGCAGAAAAATCTGATGTTTTAAGGGAGCCGTAATCCGAAAAAGATTGGGAACCTCTGGTCTACATATTTATTAAATATAGAAGCTTGATAGAATTATTTTAATAAAATAGTATTATTCCCATTCGACATAATCGTGTATCCACGGTTAGGACGGGGGTTATGAGCGTGAGGAATGGGTGGAGGTGGTTGGTTGTTGGAAAAGCAACGGCACTTTTCAATTAATATTTTTTCCTAGTCGTCACATTAGCGTCGCAGGGCCGGGGCGGGGTCATCAATCACCCCGGGCCAGGTTCCACGTATTTACAAGGTAGAAGAAGAATTCGTAAATTACACTTTTTTACATACAAGCCGCTTTTTTGTGTTGTCGGCCCGGTACGTGTGTGTATAAAGATTTTTGGCGTTGGCGTTAATGATGCTGGCCGGGCGTCCATTGGCCGACGCTAACGATCACTCCACCACACCCACCAAACTGCGGGCTCGTGGTGGGGGGGCCACTCGCCTCTCGGCCGTGTGGATAAAATGTCAATTAAAACTGGACGATTTTATCTCAGCTCGCCCTTGATGACTTGCGTCCTGGAGATTCATTGCCGATGCACGGGCGATGCTTTAAAGTCGGCGATGAAGACGTTGTTGAATCAATCTGCGACGTCCACGGAATCTGCTGAGGCCGTTGAAGATATTTCAACATGAAAAGTCTAATAAACTCTTGAACATAAAAAAAACAGTGGTTTCAACTTCAGTTATCAAAAAAATAATTAATATGAAGGACAAGATAGACATGTTTCTTTGATCATCTTTGTTAATCAAGGGTAGTTCAGATTCTGCAATATTTCATAAAAAATTAACACTTTATCAAAATTGGTTCCTATGGATTGATAAAACTTGATTTTAAATTATTTTCTTATATCTTTAATATGTACATCTTAGAGCTTATCTCAAAAAATGTTAAGAAAAATCTTTCTTTTCACTATGGAATTTTATTTCTAACATTTGTTCCCAGTTTTCGTCCAAATTAAAGCTGAAGTATACGTATTTTTAATTTTCTTTAGTAATTATAGCAATGGCAACTATTCATAAATTATGAAAAATCTTATAATATTTAGAAAAAAATATAGTAATGTTGATTTTAAATTAAATATCAAGTGAAGTAGTCGTAAATATTAGTTTTCTTTACCTTTTCAGACTTATTTTATGCATAAATGTATACTTCTGATTTTTCTATATTATTTTATGAACATCATTTGAAAAAAGCTTATATTTTAAAATGAAATTTTGCGCGAATCGATGCAATAAAACGGATAGAATCTAGTTTTTCTTATAAAAAAACTCATCAATATTAATTTTATTCTCTTGACGTTGAAGATTTTGTGGTTATCTCATCATAACTTCGTCATTAAAACATTTGTTTACCCTTAATAGTAAGAAGAAGTCGCAATGAGTCTTTATGAAACCAAATACGAAGGTTAAACATCGTAATAGTGTTGTTTTTGGCCAAAATGTTTTCATCTTTTCTATTTTTTCAACAAATAAAAAATCTCTGAGCACATGAATCCTTTTAAAAAGTCATCAATGCATCCAATATGATCACTAATGACAAGATGTTTTAAGAACAAAATTCACCATAATTTGGACATAAAATATTCTCAAAATTCGGTTTTTAATTTTGGTACCACAGGTATTTGAAATCATCCATTTATTATTATCTATCATAAATTTTAGAAAATCCTATGTATTATTTTATTTATAGTTGCATGTCATATAACATTGTCATTTATCTACAGGCGAATGATTATGAACTAATGACTGCCTATCCAATCTATCTCACAACAAAATCATATAATACACAAATTCTCATTATTTTTTTTATGTGTATATAAGGTTTGAGAAGCGCTTGATATTTGACGATCCAGCATCTCCAACAGTAGTCAATTTTTATCTTTTTCGAATCCCGGTAGCCGCCGGTGTTTACTATATTTATTCAAATGGTCGTGGCTGCGGAAGATGAGTCGTTGATCTCCGCGAGCGACCTCCCTCCAGGGTGATCCATCTCCTCAGATCCTCATTAAGGTGATAGCTGCCTCCATCCTCCTCGCCGCCATCCACCCTGCATCACCTGCTTGCACGCCCTCGCGCAATGTCAACGGAGATCTTCGAAAGATACACGCGGAAAATTAATTTTCCGCGACGCAATGATTCGCGTTTGATTAATACGTTGTTTGCGCGAACGTCACTCGCATTATTATATCTATAATAAAAAAATAATACGTCGCAGCATCCTGTATTCGCACGCGTCTACTAGATCATCCCAAATTCCGGTCTGATGTGATTTTAATATTGATACGACACTTAACTGGGTGCGGATCCGAGAATAAAAGATCGCAGATCCGCTGGAAACTTCTCCGCGGAAAAATATCACCTGAATTCCCCGCATGAATTATTCATTTGGGCTGGCGGATGATCCAGGGCCGGTTTAAGTCGCCATCAGCCCGCCATGAAATATATTTTATGAAACGTACATACAAATATTGGGTACAACACAGGGCGCAGCGATTCGCAATCGGCACACGTTGCGTCGACTTTTTGTTGGGCCTGCCCACGTGTGTGTCGGCGTAAAGAGCTGTCGGCCATTTATTAAAAAAACACTGTTTGCATATTGTGGCCCCGGTGTCGAATAATAAATATGCGTTTTTATTATTCTCGCTTATAAATCGGCCGTGTGTACGTGAACAATGAGCGATTCGAATATATTCGACCTGCAATTTCATGAAAATTTATTCAATTTTCCGAGCAAGTGATATATTGGTCAGCTCCAGAGATTATACGAGAAATAATTCTAATGCCTATATTAATTTAGTTCAATATACATTGTTTTTTATGTCCGAACTATATATATTTTTAGTAAATTTCGGAAAATTTCTTATACTTTGTAGAAAATAATGAAAGAAAATCATTTATAATGATTTTTCTATTAAGGAATAAAAATCACAAGCTTCCGATGAAAGTCCATAAAAATCACAACCATCCTTTTTTCTAACCCAGAAAGTCTACAACGAGTCAGCCGTGCCGATTCCCGGGACATCAAACAACAATATTCGCTTCCGTTGCCATGGACCCGATGGTTTTTCTCGCTGGCATTTGGCACGATGTGCCAAGTGCGAGTGAAACGAACTAGTGGCACGTGTCACGATAACTCAGTTGACGGCGTGTGCTCAAATTATGCAGCATATCCTGATTAACTATTTTTATTCGTAGAGTGATCAATTTTAAAATAAATGTCAAGATATTTTTTAAGAATTCATCAATATCTTGACTTGAAATGTTTGGGGTCTCTGAGAGACCCCCTTCGAACGACTCGGTTGTTTCAAGCTGCCGTGCCACATCGGTTAATTGTATCGAGCAGTGACAAGGAAGAAAATGATTGAATTGTGGGTTAATATATTTTTTTTATTAATTAAATAATAAAAAAGATAAATGATCCAGCGATCTCCAAGGCGAGAGCCTTATTTAGTTTCTTTCTTAAATGAAGAATCTACTTCTTTTTAATCTTGATTGGATGAGTCTTAATGATGATTTTGTAGTCGTATAGATTTTTTCTATCGCAGATATTTTATAATTTAGTATTAAGACTTTGGACATAATTGAGATTAGGGTTATTGGTCTGTAAGTCTCTACTTTTTCGGGATCTTTCAAATGGGCAAATTTTTGTAATCATGATGATCTTAGCTATTTTCCATCGATCCGGATTACAACATTAAAGCCCTAGCCTGAGTACAACATTAAAAATAACTGATTTGTACTTTACTGGAGCTTCCTTTAACAATTTTTCAGTAATTAGTTCGTATTCTGGCGTTTTTTTTTATTCTGATCATTTTTGTCTGGATCATTTTCATCCGATTTAGTATAAAATAACATATTTGAGGGCTCATCTGATGAGATGCGCTAAGAAACTTTAATATTATTGCCTGATTTGCTGAAAGAGTTCATATCGTGTGGTTTAAAGATTGTTTTCAGATGTTGGGCAAACATTCTCAAAGAATTTTCTTTCTCGTTTCTTGCGTAAACTCCATTGGAATCTCTGATTTTTTATATTGCTGTTTTTTTTTTACTTTTTGATGGTTATATGAAGTGAGTAGTCCGTTGATTTGGTAGCATTTTTTCAGATAATTTCGTATATTAAAACTTTTTGTTCATTCAAGGCTATTTTTACTTCCTTGATTGTTCGGTTTAGCTTGTGATTGTCCTCTTAAGATCTTCGAAGGCTCCTCTTTTGGGTAATCAATTATTTGATTTGAGCTTTTATTGTATATTTAATATCTTCAATTAATTTTCAGGGAAAAATTGAAGGATAAAGCAATATTTAGAGGTTTTCTAGTCATCTCAGCTTGTTTTTGACGAAAATGAATATATTTTGTATTGTTTGACACATTTTAAAATAATATTGAAGTTACTTGGATTGATTGAAAAGATATATTTGTATTTAATTATTTTACGGCTTTTCTGGAACATATCTAAATTATTAATATGATAGAAGGATTATACTCATATTAAAATAAATACATTCTCATTTTATATTATTCTTTTTTCAAATTGTGTTAAAAATTTTGTAAACTATCGATGATACCATTGAATGATACTAAAACAGTTTGTCAATCTATAGTATTCGCAATTTTAATTAGCAAAGATTGAAATATCTAAAAAGTGGAGAATATTAGAGAAGAGTGTTTGATATATATTTTTTAATACTCATTGGTTCATTGACTCATGTATGATTAAAGATTTATTATTAATAATTTTGATGAATATCAAATCAGATAACAATACCAATAAGGATGTGGAGCAATTATTAGTTAATGCTGAAACAATTAAAGAATGCATTAAAATGTCTAAACAGACTACCATATTTATATTATATTTTAAAGACGTTATTTATTAATTTTTAATATGTATTTTGAACATTGGTTAATTAATTTATTTTCTCTAGGAAAATTATTAATTTCCCGCACGAGAAAAACCGCGACAGCATTAATGCACAGACGAAACTGCGACCGATTAATTAAATATTTTTATTTAATTTTACAAGGCGATTAATTACCGGGCGCCGGTGCTTAGTGTGCGTCTAATACAGATTGCAAATACCAAAATACCAAAGTACCAAATAATAATTTAAATTCATTCTCTCCTTCGGCCGCGCCATCATTTGGACAAATGTGGTACCATTAGTCTTGACGAGGGATTGGCGGGGGGCGCTATGGATTTTGATGGGAGGAAGAGGAAAAGAGACTGGCGCCGGGGGAGAGGAGAGCGGAAGGAGGGCGGGCGGTGGGCTTTCCAGGGAGGGGGTAGAACTATCCCCGTAATGATTAAGGCCATCAATTCTTCACGGACGAAGAAATCGACAGCCGGCGAATCCACTCCATCGATCCGTCATACCGGCCGGGATCGGATCGATTCGGCCGAAAAGCGGCGGAAAAGTCGTGGCTTTAATTGCGACCGGAAGTGCGTTATGACGTGTCCGTAATGCGAGATATTATCTACGCGGTCGTAATGTATTTGGCATTACACAAATTGTATTTCCATCATTGTGTCCGTTTACCGCGATTATCGTTACACAACGAATGAAAATGTAATATATATGCGATTTGCTTATCGATGCTGAAATATAAAAAATTACAGCAAATGACGCAAAATACGGAAGTCGATGCTTAAATATATAAAAAAAAGTTATTAAATTATAGATTCGATTTACGGAAAATTGCAAAAAAATAATAATTTGAATTAACCTTCAAAGTACATAGTGCTCATCATCAAAATCCATCATCAAAATCATTCCTTAGCAACATTTCTCGAGGTAAAAATAATTAAATAAATTTTATAATAATAAAAATGATTAAAGCACCATATGAAAACATAACTATCATCAAACAGGCTCTTCTCTTTTACTGATTTCATGTTAAAAAACATAAAATCAATACAAAATATTTCAGAAAAATAAATAAATCATCTTACACTGGTTGACAAAATATCTCCTTTTTGCTCAGAGCTTTTTTAAAGTCGATGTGAATTCGCAGTATTTATGTCATTGGTGTTTGAAATTTTCGTTCTTCCATATTAAAGACTGCTATCTACCGACGTAGAGTGAAGTTATAGCGCACTGAAATTGCTGTTATTCAGCTATGTGGTTTTCAGGACATGAATCATTTACCATCTAGTCCCTAGCAACTAATTTATAATTTCTAAATTGAATAAGAAGTCATTTCCACGGCTTTAGATAATTTATAAAATTGTTCATGTGTTCTAAAAATAACAATGTTCATATTAGGCGGTTAAATAATGGTTAAGTCATAATTTTTAAGTACTTTTAACCCTTTGTCTAGTATGAATCGACATTGATTTTTTTCTGGTGGGTTCTTAAATATCTCTAGAATTCCTTAAAAAATAAATATTGATAAAAAAAACTTAATTATCAATGAATGCTAAAAACTATTAAGGACCTGGTGGATTTTTTTAAGGACCGCAAAGACCGCTAAGCAATTTGCTGGTAATGTAGATCAATAATGTATTGAAGGATGTCATTAAGGATAAATGTAAAAGAAAACTGTACCCGGAAGTATGTATTAATGTATTAATGTACACTGCAGTTGCTTTTATTCAGCAATGTGATTTTCAGGAAATAAATCATATATCTTACAGTCTCAAATAAATCCCTAGATACTTATTTTTAATTCATAGATATGAATAAAAAGTAATTTGGACATCTTTAAATAATTTTAGCACAGTTCTAAAATCGATTATGTTAATTATATGAAAAATTTTATTAAAAAAAATCCTTTTCCACTACAAAATAGTATTCACAGATACATCATAAACTTATCATAGCGTTTTTTCTTAAATCTTAGAAGCATTTCTGAAATTTAAACGCCATATCAATTTTTTACATAGATTTTTCTATTTTTATTTAGTCTCTATTTATCGCCTCAATGAATGATTTTTTCATTTTCAAGAATAGATAGAAGTCATAAGAGCTCATGCCAGTCGAATGCGGAGGCAAATACGTCACAATGTTATTGTTTTAAATGTCAAGATACGTCAAGAACAAATGTGTCAATACAAATATAAAAAAAATATATTTATTATGAACTGTAAGATTCCATATAGTTTTAGCTATTTTTTATTCAATTAGAAAGATTTAAATATTTAACGAAAGCTTCAACATTCATATCTAGATGCATTGCTACAAAAATGTAATAAAACAATATTTTAATGAGCATTTTTTCTCTAATTGAGTTCAGATGTTACGTCAAAAATAGTTTTACAGCTGTTGTGACATATCACGTCCCTTATCATCATCATCATCAGGAATATGAATAAGTCATAAGAGGCCGTATTGTTTTTGGCCAAAAATAGAGTAAACGATGAAAAATTGCAGATCACATTAAAGTACTTAAAACCTTTTCGATGGCTATCAATGTCAAAATACCTCAGGTACAAATATGCTAATACAGCAACAAATAAATGCGACGATTTAATTTTGTTTCTAAGTATTTTTGATTAAATCTTTTGCGATTGCAGCGTTCTTCGGCTCACATTTCAATCAATGCTCATGGGATGCTGTATCATATTATGATAATTTCACACGTGATGAGCACAGTGGGAGCCATGGTCTTCTGCACCGCCCAGCTAAATAAGATATCGGAGGGTGTAGCGCCATTGACGGCAGATTCGGGACCTGCGCGGTCCTACAGGGGTAGGCGGGTAGGTAGCGGAGCCCGGGGTGGACAGTGACGGATCGGCAGTTATTTGTCATCGTCTACCCTCCCAGCAGCACCCCCCCATCCGCCTAGCTGGGCTGCGCTGGGCTGGGCTGGCTCCCCGTGTCGGTTTCTCTCCCGGCTCTAATGTATTTAGATATCATATTATAAGCGCTGTATAAACACGCGCACATATTAAATTCAGATATTCATCCACACGGTTATGTAAGGGTGGAATCTCACATTTTTTCTCTTCGGGGTTGGGGATTTGCACATATTTTTTTTATTCCCGTGAATACAAGACGTATCGCACGAAATAACCACGGCTACAAATCAACCGCGGCACGTATGTGGAATGATATTAATTGCGGAGCAGCCATGACACGGCTGAAAGACTTTATTAATGATGGCGTTCGATGGCCGCTTTCGGGAAAGAAGAACCATTTGTTAGGACGTCAAGAGCGCCGCACAAATACCACGGCAACAACAAACATCAAAAGCCAACAGGAATTTATTTATATGTACAAAAAAAAAATACGCATTTAAATAAATAAATGCAACGGCTCGAAGATTACCTGTACCAATATTTACGTTGGCTCGGCTTAAAAAACTAAGATGTCATTGGACATATGTTGGTTTGCCAAGAGCCAACGGCTTGCGCTCGCCGGTGATGTATAATCTCCACCATGTATTTTAATACCGGTATAAGTTGCATATTGGTCAATTTTCATCATCGACTTTAACATCCACGAGTATTTTCTCGACAATCAAAAGCATAGAATAATGTATTTAATACGAGTTAACAATGTGGCCATTAAAGATAATGATAACTCTCATTAATTCATCCGTATTTATATAAATAAATAATAAGAATTGCTAGAGAAATCTTAAAATTTTATAATACTCTCTTTGATCTATGCTTCAATTGACGTAACATTTTTTTTCCGAAATTAAATGATTTAATTGGGTCTTTTAAAATACCATAAACGATGAATTGATGTAAAATTATTAGCTCACGTTCAATCTACCAAATAACTTACGTTTTTTCTTAACCCTTTGCGATTCTATGTATTATATCCTGCAGTTACTCTAGCATTTTTTTTCGTATAATTGACTGGCAAAATCCCTTGGAAATCCCAACACATGGTTGATTGCGTCATTTTATTTAATACGTCAAAAATAATTGTTTTACTTAAAAATAAAAACAATAAAGAAGAAAAAATCTGATGATGCTAAAAACAATTACAGATCTGGTGGAATATATTTTATTTGGCCCGTAAAGGGTATGTTTTTAGACCACAAAGGATTATTTGATTCAGTTTCATCTCTAACCTTAAAGATATATATATTATATAATGAAGGTGCAATGGAATCTTTATTTGACTTTAAAATGAATGTTTCCTTTAAAAAAAATGTGTAAGATCACAGAACTGAGAAAAATGCTATTATATAACAAGCCTAAAATAATTAAATCTTTAGTTGTAAAGTAAATAATCAAGTATATTATTTTTGCACGTCTTACGTAAATAAAATCCACTTAAATTCGTGTTGACTCAAATTTTATTTATTTTTATTTATTTCTGTAAGTAACGTAATCCAACTGATTTATAATTGATTTTAAATTATAGTTTCATAATTGGATATCTTTACAAATATAGAGTAATAAAAAAAGCATTAAAGATTTCAATTTCTGTAGGTGTGGCATTCTACGCTTTAAAACTAATGTTCCTACTACTCAAAATATTGTATATGGAAGAAAAATACCCTTATTTATATTCTATGGGCCAGAAATATTGACTTTTTTTTTAATTACAAAAGGTATTTTATTTGATCATATTCATTTAAGTTTGTGTTGGGTCCCAAATTTTATTTATTTTTTACTGTAAGACTTAATTTTTTGTGGTTTTTGATCTAATCGTCTATCCAGAGCACATTTTTTATCATCCTACACTTTAAAACTAATATTTTTACTTCTTAAAACATTTTCAATTAATAATTAAATATGAATATGAAAGAAAATCCTCTTTTCTTTGATATTCTAAATAATAGTTAATATATTTTATCGTTTCTCTATTCTGTGGGCCAGACGTATTGACCCTAAAAAGTTTTTAACAATCATAATGATGGAAGTATTCATTTTTTTTAATTAAAAAAAGGTTTTTTATCTAACAGGATATCAGATCCAGAACATTTTTGGCATCTTAGACTTTAAAATAAAGCTTCTACTACTCAAAACATTTTGAATTAATAATTTTATATGAATATTTTCGCTATAATAAATAGTACATTTTAACCTTTTCCACTATGTGGGCCACACGTATTGGCCTACAAAGTCATTAACAAACATAATTAACCAAGTATTTATTTTTTTAAATTATATGAAATCCTGTAGCTATTTATTTAGCTCATAGATTCGGCTAAAATGTAACCAGAATGGGAAGGATTAATTAAAATAACATTAAATATACGTATATTTTTCAGAATTTAGAGGCGAGAATAATTATTTTAACTTCGATCCATAGTTTGTTACCAATATTTTAATCATATAAATATATTTTTGCAAAACTAATTTGCGTAATTTATTTAAATATTATTTGCGATAATCGATCCCGCAGAGACGCGGTAGACACTTCTACGTGACGCTGTGCGGAAGATGGAAACGAAGACTAGGCAGAAAAAAAGCAAAATTGGGTACAACACCGAGGAATACATTCATCAGGGTGTGCCGTTTCTTTTCCCATTTCACCCTCGTTTTATTTTATTTTTTGGCGAGAATTGAAATTGAATAATGGCGGGCGTCACAGATGGCATTATAGTAGACGGATGGCCTGGAATGGAGATCGCAGGAACCGTCTCTATCTTATGTATCCCAGATCTTCTATTTGTGTTCGCAGACAGCCGCGTGGATGTGTGCGAAAATGGATATTTTATAATAAATTATTTAAAAAAATGTTAAAAAAATACATTTCGGCCGTATCGATCGCTCACGGCGTCGATTTTGATCCGGGCCATTCAATTCTTGATCCTTTGTTTAATGAAACGGTCCTAATTTTTCAGGGCACGCGAGGCCCCCCCATCGGAGCGATCTGATGTGGATGAAGTTGTACGCATTGTTTGTATTGACGAGGCCCATTTCTCAACTACCATTGTTCCTACTGGCTGATGGGTCTTCATATGTGATACCTAGACCAGGACCGGGACGGCGTACCACGGAAAAGCTTTTAATTCTGGTCGCCGGGCCCGATAGTGGGAGGAAGACGTCGCCGATGACTGATGGCGCCCGGTTTGTATGTGTCGATCGGGATCCCAGATACCGAACGGTGAATGCCAGTCTATGATGTTAATTGATGACGGATCGGTGGCAGGGTAGATTAAAGAAAAATACGTATTTTAAAAAAAAATGTATATATATATTAAACGCCAAATTTTCCCACAGTAATGCACGTTTAAGTGCATCGCCGTTGTAGCGTACGGCGTCGATTTGTTGATGCGTCGTCGGATGATGATATCAAAGTCGTCGGTTTGTACCTCGTCCGTTATAGTCTTCACCTCGGCGCTTGGTGGATGGACTACACGAACGCTTGTTGCCGCTAATGGCCGCTATTCGTTTCGTCGGACAAGTATCGCCATTTTTATCTAATGTTAAAGTAAGAGAATGGACGTCTCCATCATCGATACGCCGCTTGAATTGATTGACGATACGAGTGGACCGACAGTGGCGTAGTGTGTGATTTAAAAAATCGATAATTAATTGAGGCGATACATCGATTCTGGCATTTAATCGAGATAAATATCCTGAGCTATTAATATGCTTATTATCAGATAGTTTGCTATAAATCCCAAGGAACACAAACCGAAAATGAAACTAATCGGAAATTACTTCAGTTATTTGGGACACGATTTACATAAAAGTTTGGTTTACGCAGTTATTTCTTGTACTTATTATTATTTTTTAAATAATTTATTAGGTTTAGAAATATATTTTTACAATTTTATCCTAAACTCCGCATATTTGATCAAGTTTTTATGGGTCTCAATGTGTCTCAATTAAGCCGAATATGCTATTTCCTATTTCTAGATGATATATTATTATGTAGTCTTGGGAATTGGATTTTCTTGTACACAGAAAAAAATTATATAAATATTTTAATAACTTTATAACTGGTTAAAAAAGGATTAAGCTAAGCGGATATTTTTTGCAAACAATGTATAGTATAGTATAGCTGTAATTTTTTTTAATAAATTCGTTACAGCGGCTTGAAAACAACCCCATCACTCGCACTTCGTTTCACTCGCACTCGGCACATCGTAGAGGATGCGAGCGAGAAAAAACATCGCGCGCGTGGCAACAGCAGCTTTCGTAATTGCAGACAATGATTATTTATAATATTTATTAATACTATTATAGATAAAAAAGGTTAATAGTATATAGGATTTATATAAGAAGAGTTATTCGTAAAAAACAATAACTTGGGGTCCTCAATAGACCTCATAGACACGGCTAGGATAATTAGTACAAAATATAAAAAAAGTGTGTTAAGAACACATATAAATGAGGGTTTCGTTTTGTAGTGGTTCATCTATATACGTCCTAAATTTGTTATAGATTCTTTGGCTTATACCAAATATGTTTTTCCCATAAGAAATACTGGGAAAATGATTAATACGCTGCCATGAAAAATAAATTCTATTATAATGGGTATATTATACATTGATGGGGCTGTATAAAATAATTTTAACCCTGCTTAATACTTAAATACATAAATACAAAAGCTATTAGATGAAATTTACTTTCTACGTCCTGGTTTTTTTTTCATCTACTTGGAATAGCTTGAGAACCATCAGATTTAACGTTTAATAAAAATCTGTCCAAATAACTTTGCTACTCCTCAGGATTTTTTGATAATGTGATATTGTCCGATGATTTCACACAATGCTATTAGGAATTATTTGATAGACTTCCCCTATCTTATCCTCCGATCCTAAACGATCAAATTTATTTAGAAATATTTGTTCTCATTTTTTTTGTATCGTGTCAATACAGTTGTAATGACTAATACAGACAAATCATCTCTGGTAGTGACCCTATTGCGTATTAAAAAAAGAGGTAGGCATTGGTCCAGAGAATGGTTGACATTTAGAGATAACCCATGAAAATTTGCCAAGGGAAATGTTCCGTACAGAGCCATCAGACTATGTTAGCATTATACGAATGGAAAACAAGACTAAAAAAGCCCCATAAAAAATAGTTTTCTCGACATAAAACAAAACGACGATGCTAGTTGATCAGCCGGGTCTAATCCACCTTTATTTATTTTATATAGTTGTTAATCACTGTTGGCTTATAAACAACTACAGTTGGCTTATAAACAACTACAGTTGGCTTATAAACAACTA
>JAGXCT010033199.1:0-17803 GCA_022495035.1 Philopotamus ludificatus | reverse complement strand
AAATATCAATAATATAATGTATTTTTGTTTAATAATTAGGGTTAAGTTTGTAGACTTTTGCAGATTATTGTAAACTGAAGCAAATGTTCACCTTTTTGGATCTTGAGATGTTTCTTGCTAGAATAAAAAAAAACAACGACATAGCGTCGTTCAGCAGTTAAAGGGTTACACTAAACTATATATACGTTATAGAAACTTGCGTTATGGAAGTCAACGCACGCATACAAAATTTGGGTATAGGGATTATTATTTTTTAACTTTCTATTATAAATTTAAAAATCATTTTCAACATTGAGGAGATTGATTTTTAGTTCTAGAATTATTTCTTGAAAAGTATAATTTCTTTCTAAAATTTATTGCTGGTATATTTCTCAATATAATCCTATTTTGCGGTCTTCGCAGTCGATGGCTTAGGTTAAATTTAGCATTTATACCCGTTTTTGGAATTAAATTGAAATTTTCCATTACTGCACCGCCATTGGGCATTGTGGAAGATCACGGTCCGCAAGATATCACATATGGCGATCCGTCTTTTGTTGTCGATACCGTGCAATTCGTCGAACGTAACCTAATCAATTCTAGAGACCTCCGCTACATTTTTCGATAATAATTTTCCACATGTAGACGAATCGGGGAAGGTTCATATGTTTAGCGACTTAATGCCAGGGTCGCTTCGCCCACTTGTAACCTTTTGGAATTGGCCTTTTGTGTCATTCGGAAGCTTAGCTACCAGCAAAGTGTTGATAAAATATCTTTTACATCAGGTATTTGCTTTGAGGCATACCGCCGACGAAATTTAAAGAACGCACAAAGGAAAAATTCAAGCAACTTAAAAATATGTATTTTTTTGTTGTTGCAAAGTACGCCTTTATTAATTTCCTATTTTTGATATTAAACTTTTCGCGTTACCTTCGCACGATTTCAGCACAAAAATGATATACGATACATGAAATAGTTTTCTGGCGTATTTCGTCTATTATTATATGTTAAACTATGCCCGTCTACACCCCCTCGTCTTTCAGGAGGCTGAACATCCGGCAAGACGGGGGGAGGACCTTGAACTCGCCTAAATTTGTGGCCCCTGTCCCACGGGCCCCCACAATGTATGCCAGGTCGGGCTAGTTGTGAAACTTGGAGCGGAATGGCGGCCTGAATACGAAAGTGCTCAAGGGCTTTTATTGGCCCTTAAAGTGTTACCTGTTGATTGCAGCCAATCTGCTGACGCACGAGCCCGCTGTTTACACTAGGGCCGGTTCGCAACCAATCTCGCCGATTGAATCGCACAACTGTTATTGCTGTATCCAATTCCATTTTCAATTCCGAAGAAATTTCATCGAGGAGATTACGACTCTGCAGCGGATGAGGAATGCCGCGACTGAGTAGCCGAAGTCTTCCCCTTGCGCGCCGGAAGCCATCTCGTTTCCCGGGAACCGGCGATATATCGGCGATCTCGATTCTCGAGATATAAACGGAAATAACCAGA
The DNA here is from genome assembly GCA_022495035.1 of Philopotamus ludificatus. Taxonomy (NCBI): domain Eukaryota; kingdom Metazoa; phylum Arthropoda; class Insecta; order Trichoptera; family Philopotamidae; genus Philopotamus; species Philopotamus ludificatus. The sequence goes on along the minus strand of JAGXCT010033199.1, from coordinate 16,320 downwards.
AGCTTTGTCGTTCAAACATTTTTCGCTTGATTATGAATATTTTATAATAACTAACTCTTTCAATGATTCTGTCATTATCTCTCCAATTCTGGAAAAACGTCGCCTTTTCAGTTGAGTTTAGTTTTGTCGCGTGTTGGCATCAGATGTGCAATCATGATTCCGTAGATTCTAAAGAACTAAGAGGAACCCAGTATCCGTGCCGATTCGGTGACGTGTGCGCTATCGGCCCTACCCACGTCCGATTACTATTCTCACAAACCACGCGTTGACAGCTCAGCTCCCGAGCTCATGACTGTCGCCCTGACAAGTGTTCGAAGGGCCTAGTTAACCCTGAGGACAATCATCGCAATCCTGCCTTCGCGGTTGAATCGGACGTATTTCTGTTGGAGGAGCTTGGGAGGTAAATTGACCGCTCCACCGAGATCGCGTAGTGCCCTCCATATGGTAAAGACCCGAATCGGGTTAGTAGTTATTTGAGTTAATTTAAGTTTTTGGGGGCGTAGCTACCTTAAGGAAAAATATTGCAAGGCATCGGGGCCCTCGAGCCCCTTGAGATTTAACGGCCTCAGGGCTCTCGGTATTAAAGGGTCATTTAAGCGACGTTATCAACCATATTGCAAAATGGTCCATTATATCAGTCCGTATGGTTTTTAGTACAATAAAATCCCTTATAACATCCAGATAGGTTCCATGTTATAGGGGGCTATAGTTTGTAAATGTAATTTTATGATTTGACGGAAATTAATATAAAATATTATCATATTTCTTTTTTTTTACATTTTTACAAGTTAACCAACACAAATGTGTCCTGTATGATGGCTGACGTAATCTTCCCGAAACTTGCCGGCAGGGAAGATCAACGCGACATTTTATTAATTAATTTTAAAAGATTTTTATGAAAATTGCGTTTTAAAAAATGTACGTTATAGGGGGGATTGACGTTATAGGAAAAAACTGTCGCAAGCGTTATAGGGGAAACATTGTAGGAGTGTATGTTATAAGGACGTTTACTGTTTTAGTCATTTACCTTTTTTATCTCCAGGATTAGACATATTAGGAGGACCGAAAAGTAATCAAAATTTGTCGATTTAATTTCAAGACGCGGATCAGTAAGCACGTAAGATTTCGTCATTGTATAAAAACAAAAATGGTAAATTTATTATTTCTTTGTCGAGGATGTCGAGGCCAACAATTGGCTGAGACTCACTTGTGCCGTTATGTACTGTTTTGGTTAGACTGAGGGAAGAAGACAAACGAAGCAACATAAGTTAACAAAAATACGTATGATGACGTTTTAAAATTAAACAATTGTCATCGATGGCTTTAAAAAAATTAAAAATGAAAGTAAGGACCTCAAGAACATCGCTCGAAAATATTGAAGAGTCTAATTGGAGAACAGAAGTTCAAGGGCTTCCTCATTAGGCTCTTAGACAGAGTCCAGGATGACTTCAGCTCAGGGTGAAGCTCTAATCCTTTCCGCCGCTTGTTATTAGGTTGCCCTATTTTATAGAGCAACACTGCTAGGGATACCCTTTCAACACTAGTGATACCCTTTCCACTCCTGACGTATTTGTTTTCTGTAATTGTCTGCGATTTTTCACATAGAATGTATAATTAAATCTGGTTTTGCTTAATCGGCGTCTTGGGTGATCGCTTTTGTTCATGTTTTTTTGCATCGGTTGCACAATACTATTTTCCTAGAATCGTACGTGCAGAATCTAATTTTTTATGCGTTTTTCTAATTGAAATAATTTGTTTTTTGTTGTTTACGCGGTGTCTCTGGGATGGACAGCTTTTGTTCGTGTTTTTTGTATGCGTTTCATTTATGATGTTTTTGGAAACGCACGTGCATAAATCGGTTCATTAATTTTATTTATGTGCTACGTAATAGGCGTCTATGTTGGCAGAATTTGTTTATGCTTTTACATGCGTTGTACGTGCTTAAATGTTGTTTTGCAAAATTAATATTTACTCTCGTAATTGAAGTGGTTTTAATCATGATGTGACATTTTTTTCAAAGTTTATATTTTGTGTCAATGACATGTGTTTTAACACAAAAACATGTGCCATAAGTCTTGTGTATTATTTCCAGGAAGGATTAGTATAATTGTAGCTGCTAAATTTATTCAAGAATATTAGACGAGATTCGTAAAACTTGTCTGATAGAATTGCGTGTCAAAGTAATGTGGAATAAGGGTTGATAATGATGTATGTGTAGGTATAGACCTAATTATCTTTTGCACGATTTTAGAAAAGCACAGATTAAAAAACTTATATGTTTCTATTTTTACACGGTTGTTTTTTTTTGTTTAAATATTATTTGCTATATCGCACAAATTTCGGTCTTTCAAAAACATCAATTAAGTTAAGTCATATTGAAAGAATTTAGAAAATCGGTAAACCATTAATGTAGCATAAAGCAGGGGTGGTCAATCTGCGAATCACTCTTATGAGCAGAATAGTTGCAATGAATTTAATTACTAATATACTACCTCGTAAAACTAATGAAGAAAAAGCCATTATACACGCAGACGTTATGTTCATAATCAAAGTTCAGACTATACCTAGCGCATGTGTTCTGCACACAGACGTCGGATACCGTCGACGCGCTACTGATTATTATTCGAAGAATATGAACTCTTGCCAAGTTTACATAGAGATTTATAGATCCTTTACAGGATTTAAAATATTTTTTAATTAATAACTCGATAACATGACGCACTTGCTTGAGTTTCCTCTTTTGTGGCATTACAGAAAAGTTACACATACGACTTCAACGAGAGTCATTTATATACAGTAAAACCTCGATATAACCGACTAATTCAGGCGAGGGAGTGTACGATTATGTCCGTTATATAAAGGTATGTTTTTCCATTCCCTTTTTTTAAGAAAATAAATGGCACGGTGATGTTTACATAAATAGATTTAAAATATCATGTAATTTTAAACAAACAAACATAACATAACATAAAAATAAACACACATTTCCTACACTTTATTTATATATAGGTATAATGTTAATTATAAAAACATTTATAAAATCCTGTTTATTAATTATTCAACAATCCAGAGATCTAGGGATTGGCGTATTTTTCGATAGTTAACAATTATAATAATTATACGAATAATATTGAGAGAATCTTGGGATTAATGAGTATCGAAAAATGTCCGGGATCCCGGTATTGGATTTCCTACTATCAAACACTCCCATCGAACACAAAAAAGGACCATCTTTATTCTTAGTGTTGTACGAAGAGTTGGAACATGTACTTTCCTGAAAGAAGGTCTTAGTTTGGCATAAATTATTAAATGATATCCACTTCTTGCCTCCAGTTACAATATATCGTTAATACCAAACCGATTTGTAATGAGAAGCACAGAATATATACCGCTGATGGAGTGTCGGTATTAACCGAACCGCCACGGCGGTTTGAAACCAATGGCGTCGGCCGATGGGGTCTATTTTGCATGAAAATATACCCCACGCATTTCAAATCAAGATATTGATGAATTCTTAAATCCAAAAATGGATTATTCTAAGAATAAAAATAGTTATTCATGATATATATTAGTGGAAAAATTCAAAATATCGATTAAATTTTGAATCGACGCGTACACGGTGACGTTCCACCGCAGACTGAGCAAGCTGCTGAATCAGAATTTTCCCCACGCGTGTCACGAGCACGGTTTCACTCGCGCTTGCACATGCGCGATGTTTTTTCTCGCTCGCATTCGGCACAATGCGAATAAAAACGTGACAACTTCATTGAATATTGTTGCTTTTATTTTTTTCGCAATTGGTCATTGATAATTTACATTTTTGCTCGCCAAAAATTTGGGCTCTCAAATAGATCCCATTGGTATGATATTTTATTTATTGTATTTTTCTAGCGGTGGCAGAAAACAATGAAGTTACAGCTCTTGCTTTATAATATCATAACAAAACCTACGCGTTTATTGAACTGTGTTTAAGTAAATTGATTGTAAAAGCGTACTTTGAAATATTTTGATTACTTTTAGGTCCGCCTATTATAATAATAATATTACCATATTTATTTCTTTTCCATTCTAATGTCAACGTAAATGTCAAAGAGATGAGATTTTTCAGATTTCCTTGCCACACTCGAACAAGAATGATGGAATGGAATAGGTCATGTTATTCAAAGCCAGAGCCTAGTTGAAAAAAAAATATATATTAAATTCTCTAAAATAATTTATGGATATTTCTATTTATTTATTTTTATATAGAAGTTTATTTATGAGTAATTTCCATATGAATAGATACTAAAATGGCTTTGTTGTATTGTTTTTCTTATTCCAATATCGAATGCCTAAATATAGTCTCGTGACACCTGTCATTCTTTTCTAATATCGGAATAAAAATATATACTTTTTCGATAGAAAAAATATGAAGTGTCCCCGATGGTATGTCTAAAATAATGTTCTCCCATCAAAAGTAATAAAATAACTTTCGCAAAGAAGAGAGACGAGAACAAAGCTCCTCGGGAGGTTTCCCCCGCTCGTGGCTTATTTGTGGCTCCCGAGTAGCTTATTGGTTATATCGCATTGTGGATTAAGGAAACTTTTTTGTTCGACACGAAAAATAAAACCGCAAAGCAATCCTTTTCCATTTCCACTGACAGACGCTTTGACTGGGGCGGGGCGGAAACAAATAAAAACATTTTTTTGCACAGCCAACGTAGCCGTGGAAATGATGAATTTAATCTTCGGCACTGGCGGAAGAATGCACGCGTTTTTATTTGTCTTTTTGACCTTGAATAAAAAAAACCAGGGAAATTTCGGTGTCGATCGCCTCGCAGAACGAATCGCAAAGTTTTTCAAAAGAATGCCAATCGGCGCTGATAACTTTTTCTCGCCTCGAAACTTTCGGCAATCTCGTGCCCCTTCCAAAATGGCGGTTAACGGAACTGTATTTAAATTCAAAACTCAATTTGAATTCCTGAGCTAAAATTAAGCCGAAATCAAACACGGCGTCAGACAAAGGGCCGCGTTTATTTGTCGACTTGTTATCGACGTTTTTCACGACGACGTTCGGCGCTCGGGACAGATTCAATAAAAAGTTGGATGAGAAGGCAACAGCGCGGGTAAGCGTTATTGAAGATGAAAGATGGCGCTTCGGTCTCAATTCGACGCCGATGGGAAATCATATTTCTGACGTCGGATAAGCGTCGACAAACCGACGACGTAATTGGTTTATCCGAAATGGCAAACAACGGCTTGTCCCGGATCTGACCCGGCGATTGTTCTCGAATCGGTCAGAAACTGTAATTAATAAATCCATAACCAGGGGCGGCTCGTCCATATACACTGCGGAGTTGCAGCACCCCCAAGCAAATTGAAAATATAAATTAAATTTGTATTTAGTGTCACGTAGCGCGGTGTAGAGGAAGTGCGATGTCTGCAACGCTATCAACGTCGTGTATTGTTTGGATGCGGGACAGCAGCAGTATGGGGGGGGGGTTCTCGTCACTAAAGGTTATGTTGCGCTGCAACTCGCAGCAGTCCCGCTCCGTCCATACCATACGTCACTTTTGAAATATACTTTTTTAAAAATTAAATCTTCCGCCCCACCCTTAAATATTTTATCCACGAGTCGCCACTATAGATAACTGATTCTATGAATGCATGAAAAATTGTTTCAGGCGTTATAAATAAGATACGGTGCATATAAAGACCGAAAGTTAATCTTTCGCTGACGATCGCTGATAATTCAATCGCGGCCACTCGAAGCGCCCGCTTTAAATATTCATTGGACGTGCTATTTCTATGGTTAATTTCAAGGTATCTCATAGTTTTCTTTGTCCACAATAAACATGGTTTTATAGATATCTTCTATCAGCGATAAAATTTGAAAAAAAATCAGTCAGATTCGTAAACTTTTCCGTAACTAAGAAATCGAAAATGTGGATCTTTTGGGAGTGTAAGAAATTCAATAGAAGTCAGCAATAATAGACACGAAATAAATTATGTTCTGTATTTCTTTGACGTTGTGAGTTAATGCATCAATTTATTAACACTTTATGAGCCGCAAGGTTTTACATTAAACCTATCCTGGGAGCCGCATGGTTTCATGTAATGATATTCCAAGCTAACATGCACCATCTGTGGTCAAATAGTAGAATTACATTGTGCATCGTCATCAGAAAAAAAAAATGCCAAGTGGGGGTATGGCTCTCACGCCAAAAGGCGTGAACGGCTCATAACGCTTGGCTACAAAATCACGCCAAAAGACGTGAACGGCTCATAAAGTGCATATTTAAATTAATCGGGACTTTTTAGTTTAGTTTAGCATAGGTTTGTAAAAAATCCCTATCGATCTATAAAAATGGCCATTCTTGCTAGAATAATTATGACATTTATATATAAATTTTGAGTATGTAATTTAATATAAATCCATTGTCATAGGTTGTAGGTAGCATACATATTATTACAAAAATGTAGGTTAACCGCGACTGAACTAAGTAAATACTCGGATAGGGCAGCCTAGCGACGAAAGCTATGAATTTAGGGAATTCTTTATGAGACTTAAACTATTATAAACTAATAATATCATTTTTAAACCATCTGATATAATATTATTATGATTCAGTGCCATGGCTTGTAGGTTACATATATTAGTTTGATGATGTAAGTTAACCAGGGCTGAGATAAGATAATACCAGGATAGATTAATCCTCCGGCAAAAAATATTAATCTTTTTACGACACTAGGAGACTTTCCCTTGCATCTTTAGAATCTCTATCGAATCTGAGTGAATATCGGTATGAATTATCTGGATTTTCTGTTATGTCATCCATCCATCGTCAAATAAGTAAATTAATAAATGATTTAATACGACAACGGTGATACAGTATATTTAAAATCCATCGAAATAAAGTATATATTTAAAAATTATGACTTACTTTTAATATTTTATATAGTAAAGGATCAACAATTTTGATATAGCTACAGTTTTATGTCTTTTGTTTCTATTCTCGCCAACATCCATTCATTTTCATATGTGGAATATGGAGAAAAATTTCTATACACTAAAGTTTGTTTTATTACTGCAGATTTCTTCCTTCTATTTTCCAAAATATAAGATAATGTAAAAAAAAGTATAAATTTAATAGATATTTTTATTTGGGGAAAAACTGGAAAATTTGTTATAATATGTGCTCAGCCTAACATGATTCCCTGTAGTTTTTTTCTATTCTTGAAGATAAAAAAAACCTAAAAATACAACTCTTTTTGGTCTTAGGAATTCTGGTTTAGTTCTAGGTCCTTTTTTAGTACAAGAAATAATGAAAGTAGGTGAAAAATGTTGTTCAGGAAAAGAAAATATTAGTTTGTGATACGAAAATTAACTCGTAAAATAAGCCTTGAAATTTATGTTAAAAATACTTTTCAGAAGATTTCATGTACGAATTTTTCACCTCGAAAGTTTTCATCACTTCAATCAGAATTGAATTTCACATTTTCTTTTTTTACAAAAAAATACATGTTATATTTCCCAAAGTTGCTACTCATATATTTCAGCTGAAAAATCATTCAGCGAACAAATACATTTATTAAAAATATGCTTAAGAAGCATATTTATTAAGATAATTAGTAAAAAAAATAAATTCAATTATAATTAGTTTATATTCTTTTAAATTAAAAAAAAATGTCTATTTCAAAATATCATAGAAATGAAATCTGGCGTAGATACATTTTCATACTGAAGCTAATTTGCATTCTCGGCTGATGAAATACATAATTCTTCAGCTGGCCAACTTTCTAATTAAAAATTGTAAAAGAAGTTCATTTTTGCTTTTAGCGTTATTCACGACTTTCAAAGGGGGAAAATGTATTAAGAAGCTACAGACGTTATTTTAATATTTATAATGCAAAATAATTTAGGCCGGCTATAGTAATATAATGGTGTTTGCTTTAAATCTATTAATGCTCATAGACTTGTATGTTATTAATAATTCAAAAGTCTATTATCCGTGCTCTGAGATTTTAATTAATTTATTCAATTAAGTATCCAAATACAATTTCATAATTGAAAACGTTTATGTGACTGTTATTTTTTCATTACACGAAAATTAGATACAGATTTCAGTGTATATTATTTTAAAAAAAATAATATTATTCTCATCCATGGATGTGTTCTTTTATAATCATTTATTATAATTTAAAGCTCTTCCTGTAATGGTGTATTACAATGATTGATATATTTTTTATTTGAAATATATTATTTTTTATTATAATTATATACTAATGATGTAAAAATCCGTATCACTTGAACATTCTGCATTAAAAAACCATTCTGTTAAATTGCAGATTTGACCTTTGATTTTATTCCAATGCTTTTTAATCCAATTTAATGGTAATCTAGTTACTTTTCTGTTTATATTGGCATTTTTTATATACTTTAAAAATGGATCCAAAGACACATATTTATATAACAATAAATATTTAAATCAATTAAAATATGACATTTTAATTATACCTATATAATATATTTATATAAGTCTTTTATACCTAATTTTTTTTACCGGTAATTTTATCCCGTTGTTTATGTCAATTATATTGTTTTATATTTTTTTAGCTTTTATGGAATATTTTTGTTATTATTTTAATAATTTATGTATCTAACAAAATCATAAAATGTTATAAGAGCAATTAAAATATTAAATATACCGTCAACCTTCTTATAGCGTCGAGATAAGAACCGCGCTATAGAAACCCGCCCTATACAGGACTAGGAACCCATACCAAATTTGTGATTAGATTTTTTTTAACGTATTTCGTAAATTGAAAGAAATTAATACATCAAATATTTTTCTATTCACATATTTGAAATGACCTTGTCCTATTTTTAATTAGTTCACGTACGGATGTTATATTTTAAAGTCAAACAAAAGAGTTCTGACCTTTCATTTTAAAGTACATATTTTCTTATTAACAAAATATTTAATTTGGTTTTAAAATTGAGTGTTTTTTAGATTTAAAAAAAAAAATAGAAGCTTTATAGGAGGGACTGTCATATGGTGGTCTATAACAGCGCTATAGGAGGGTTGACCGTATACTGTTTCTCTATACTATTGATTGTATAATAGTAACGTATTTTCTGTTATAATATAATACTTAATAGTATTATAGTTCGATGCAAAAATTTCTCCATTCTCAAATACAGGAATGAACAACCTTTTTTTTTTACAAATGGCCAGTTACTAATTTAAAATGTTGTGCGAACCGCATGTAAGAAACTTATAATACATACACTAAAAATTCAACTCAAATTATCTCTTTATTGACAAAATAAACCTAGTATATAAAAATACGGAAATAAAACACTGATTAATAGAAATACTATTAACCTAGCCGTACCGATGGCGTCTATTTGGGACCCAAACTTTTTTTATTTGTTTAAAAAAAGCCATAAAAGAATAAATATAAATAATGATTGACCTTTATTGTCCTCAATTGCGGTAACAAATAAACAGAATAATATTTGTTGATGTTTTTTTGGTGCGTACCGGATGCGAGCGAGAAAATGTGTAAGCACGATTGATACCACGTGCGACTTGGCGGGTGCGTGCCTTAATCGCGGCGGGACAATGTCGAGGTCATAGTGATTAGTGAAAAAAACCAAAATATCTACAAAAATATAAGGCATATTATGAATAACTATTTTTATTTTTACAACAAATGCCAAGGCGTTGTCGAAGAATTCATCAATATCTTGACTTGATATGTTTGGGGTATATTTTCATACATTCATTTTATATTAAATATACCCCATCGGCCAACGTCGGTGGTTTCGAACGCTTAAAAAAACAGCCAAAGATATATGTGAAAAAAAAAAAAATTATGCCTAGGGTAAATATTAAAAGGCAAATGTGTGGTGGGCCGCGGGTCGTTGACCCCTGTTCTAATCTGAGTAATAATATGTATATTTAAATAATTATATTGTGTTAAGGTTACTTTTATCCTATTTTTTTTGTTAAGTTTTATTATTATATTTCGTATATTTAATGCAATCATATTAAAAAAAAAAATTATTCGCATATTTTAAATGGCCGTACTTTTTTTAGTTCGTTCAAAATATAACAGAGGGCAATGAACTTTAAATATTTATTTTGATTTCGGAAATTTAGCGGTTGGTAAAAAAAAACGGCGTACTGGCACTATCATAGTATATACAGGCGGACCTCAGTTTCGCACATTCGACTTACGCACAATTCGCTATTTCGCACATTTTTGAAAAATCTTCTTTTTTCAAAACTTGCTTCCAAAAGGCACGGCATAGTGATGGATTAAATGGAAAAATCTTTGTGTTATTGGATAAGTAATAAAAATCAAGAAAACATCCCTCTTAGTACTTCAATGATTCGGGTTAAGGCTCTTAGTTTGCACAAAGATTGGAAGGCTAGACTAAACGAAGATTCTAACACAGTGTTTCATGCAAGTAACGGCTGGTTTTCAAATTTTAAAACAAGGTATTCTTTGCACAATATTAAATTCACTGGAGAATCAGCTGATGCGGATGAAGATGCTGCAAAAGACTTTATTTCGTCGTTGTCCAAAATTATTGAAGATGAAGAATATACCTCTAGTCAAATATTCAATGTAAATGAGACTGGTTTGTTTTGGAAAAAGATGCCTACTCGTACATTCTTATCAAAGGACGAATCAGTTGCCCCTGGTCATAAACCTTCTAAACTTAACAGTGAAGATGTTAATGAGATGATTGAATCTCATTCTGAACCCTTGACTAATGAATTTCTAATGGACCGACAAGAGAACGAAAATAGTATACAAATTGAAAGTGAGGGAAGAAGAACCAGAAGAAATCATCAAGACTCTAACAAAACATGAACAAGCTTTTACGCATCCGAGACATTTTGAATATTATGTAAGAAGTGTGATCTCAATGGAGAACGCATATCTCAAGTGCGTAGGGCGACCCATAATAGTACTGCATGTTACAGAACTCTCTATGAAGAAAAGAAAAAAAGTAGTAAAATACAACTAAACCTTGACATGTTTTGTGTTTTTTTTTACATCCCTCTACTTTCGAACATTTTACTTTCACACACATTTTTTGGAATCAATCATGTGCGAAAGTCGAGGTCTGCCTGTATACAGCAGTGAGCATTATAGGAGGGTTGAATTTATTTATTTATTTGATTAACCCTTTGAAGAGTTTCGCCGTACATATACGGCCACGCCCGATATCGCTTTATTTTTAATGGCACGATTATATTTTCGAACAAAATGTTATATTTTTTTGTATTATATACAGTAAATGGATTTACCAATAATATGTAAATTTAATTTCATTGATATTATTTTTTTTTAGCAGTGAAAAAAATATTTAAATATTATATAAAACTTCGTAAATGTATGTTTTTATATATCTCGTATGAAAAGCTATTTGCTACAAATTACGTAGTAATTTTCATTAATGATTTTAAAAAGTCATTTACAATTGTCATAAAAAAAAGGAATTTTAAATAAAATTGTATGAAGAAATTTCATGGATCAAAAAAATTATCGAATTGCAAAATAAATAAAGTTTTCCGGTAAAAAAGAGATTGAGAAAAATGTGATTTATTTTAATTTACCTTACAAATACAAAAAATATCAATAAATAATATTCTTAAAAAAAAAATTAGACGTGTGAAGCTTAGAAAAATACTCACCCATCAAAGGGTTAAGATGGATCGATGGCAATACAGAATGATTCCAAAGTTGTGCCATTCACTCATATAATGATTCGATAAAGATTCCAAAGTGAATGAGTCTCTCACACATAATATCCCCCTCAGTGTCAAACCACGACACTGGTTAATTTTTTAATATTAATTCATTGAATAATATGTGGCCTTAAATGAAATAGTTCCAATGCGCTTAACTACCTATTTAAATATTTATACGACTGAAAATTGCTGTATTTTGGTGTGCCAAATATTAGAGTAATTATTTTTTCCTACTATTTTTTTTATTATATCGCGTAAAGGAAATTGGTTTTATAATTAAAAAAAGATATTTATTTTTCAATTAGCATCCTTGTAAAATGTATTAAATTGATCAAATATAAATTCGCGAGGGTTGCGGCAATAAATACACATCGAAATGTCAAAACATCGAGTTATTTTTGATATCGCCGACGGTTTTAATACGAAAATATAACGGCCATGATCAACTTATTTATGTCTCCGTGTTTTAAAATAAACACTCATCGGCACATAATGCACGTATCAATTTTACGGCGTCTATTTTCAGACGACGAAATCAAAATTGCAAATGTTGCATTTGCACAATGCCATGTGATGCGATTTGCATTGCGGATTTTTCCACTCCGGTATATTCAACGGAATAATTCAAACGCATGTTCGCGATTCAAAATAAGCTAATTTAAAGCCTCCATAAATTATTTGATTGCGCAATTATTCTGTGTAGATACTGTAAGTGGCATCATTAACGCACAAGGTTGATATAAAAATAAAAATGTTATTGCTATTCATGTGGGAATGTTATTGAAATGTTATTTTTTTGCCGAAGGTCTCTGGAGATTTTATATTCCTTTCATCAAATTGCTAGATAGAAAGCCTAGGGTAGACCCAAAATCAACATATAAATTAAATCTGTCAAATTTATGGATAGATCCATGTTTGATCCCCGGTATTTGTTTGCGAAGCTGCAGTGGCGGGCCACTGAAAATAAATTAAGCATAAATAAACCAGGGCTTAATGTCATAAATTAGTTGAGGGTCGATTCGATCGAAAAATTAATTTATATTATTTTTTATCGCATGGTTCAATACAGCGTATTTCGGCAGCCAAAGGGTTAAAGCCAGTTTAATGCGGTATATAATACAGTAAGTCCTCGACTTATACGATTAATTGGTTCCGAAGGTTTTCGCGTAAGTTTATTGTATTTTAGCCTTTTTTTCTTTATAAATTAAAGTATCGCATGCAATATCAGGATCATGATCAGGATCTTGAGCTTTGAGACCAGCTAATCTATCAGGATCATATTTATATATTTACCCATCTTAACAGTTTCAAATTGCTTGGGTTATTCAATTAATTCCTCTTCTTCTGAAAATAAATCTACTTTTCGCTCGTCCTCAAGTTCTATCAATACATCCTTGCTCAATTCCGATGAATGATTGTTAATCAAATTAACGAAATCTTCATCCTCTAGATTTAATTTTAGTTCTTTGGTCATTTCGACAAGATTTCGAATATTGTTGACAGCTTTATAAACATTGCACTCTTTCCAAAATTGTGTTAACGATTTTCTGTTCTGAGATAATAATAGAGGCTGTATTCGGAGGAAGAAATATTATTTTATATTTTCATTATCACAAGGCAGATGTTAAATTATTAGATTATTTTCTAAGCAGTATTTTTTAGCTCTTGAAAAAGTTCTCAAAAAATGCTCTTCGGTTAGATTTCAAAATGACAGATGTTTTAGGAACATTTTTAGGGCTCTGCAGTAGTGGTTTTATTAAGTGTCCGGATCTTTAGAGAGCCTTAAATCCGGCAGAGATTTTTTTGTTGGGATATGTATGACCGATCTGGCATTTTTTTTTAATATAGGCCTGTTTCATCCACGTTAAAATTTGTTGTAGTGGTAATCTTCAATCTTTATTATTTCTATAAGATCTTTGACAATTTTGTTAAGCTCCCTCCCTGTCTTGATTGTCAGCTTCACTCATTATTTTGATGTTGCGTAGCTTAGAACGGACTTTAAACATTCAGTGGCTTGCAATAAATGTATAAAATGTCAGCACCATCACCATTTTTACGTTCAAGATCCTGAAAAAGACTTGAAGCTTTCTCCTGTATGAGCATGAGAATTGGAATTTGTTGTTGTTGCATATCTTCTATTAAGGATACCCATAAGTGATGCCATCTTTAAAATAGTCTCCTTCAGTATGTTAGGGAGTAAGGATGTGTTATAACTTTATCATGTATAGCGGCTATTTGCTCGTGGTTTTTAGACAAAAAAACGGTTTCTTTATCCCTCTGACGACAATAAGAGAGACGTGTCCGTCGGAACAACATCTGCAGAGCTGTATACTTTCTCAATATCATTTGAAAAAGAAAGCGACAGAGGCTACGAAGGATATTTGCGAGATTTGCAGTAATATTTTGGATGTCAGGAAATGCCGACGATGGTTCAAAAAAATTAAATCTCGTGATTTGTGTTTGGAAAACGAGCCTCAAAATGGACGACCCGTCCAGGCGGATGAAGCAGCCGTAAATTCTGCAATCGAAGACGACCCGATGCTGAACATTGAAAAACTATCGGAAAAGGTCGGGACATCCTGGTCCAGTACTCAGAGGATCCTAAAGAAGTTGGAAAAAAATCAAAAAGAAGGTGTATGGGTCCCACACGCATTCACGCGCGACCTCATGTTGCGAAATTAACGTGTGAAAAAATTCAGGATCTTGGATGGGTCTCTCTGTTGCATCTTCCATACTCGCCGGATCTCGCACCATCTGATTTTTACTTATTTCGTTCTATGGAACATTTTCTAAGAGATCAAAATTTCAATTCCTTAGAAGAGGTGAATACAGCCTTTTCAGACTATTTTCAGTCAAAACCCGCAGAGTTTTACAAGAAGGGCATGGATGATTTGAAATAAAGGTGGCAGAAGCTTATAGATAATATGGGGAATTATTTTGGTTAAGAAAAGGTAAATAAAGTATAAGAAAAATTGTTATGGGTACCTTTTCTTTCGTTCATAAATTAAATCGTAGCGTGCAATATAATTTGTTTAAGTCTCAAATCGCGTATGTCGAGGACTAACAGTATATACCCATATTAGTTGCAGATTTTAGCTTCAAAATAATAAAAAAAAACATAGATAAAATTTAAATTCAACTATTCAGGCATTTTTTTTGAAAAAACCTCCATTACTCAGACGTACACATGCATGTTGGTGAATACAATATGAGGACTCCCGAAGAATCTATGCACGAACGGTCATGCCGAGAGGAGTAGTGAGCCAGAGTATATGTAGACACGTTCCCATAATCCCACGGGGGTCTTGTAGAATTTCAAGGGTCCCACCCCCCACGCAACACATGAACAATTCGCCCTTAAATGTTAAATTTAACAAGCCTCATATTATTTAGTCAATGGCGCTCGGAATAATAAAGCGGGATATTATTAATTATATGCGCTGTGTCTATTATTAGCTAGCGATTTTTCCGGGATTTTCCATGCGGCTTATCGAATTTTCACAAGTTTTTCACAACACGTGGGGAATCCATTTCAAACTCACATATTGTACAAAGTTGATAATGCTATGGAAAAACTTAAATGTTCACGTACTACTCGGGTCCCTCCCCCCTCCCTTACAGTCTGCAAACTTTGACACCACCCACAGCGTTTACGTGTACGAAATTGCGACATTTAATGAAGATTCCGACGATAAGTTATTACCTTTGATGAGAATTGATAGTGTTTTGATGACTGTTGTCAACACCAGACGATGTTTAAATAAGACGATGGAGTAAAAGCGTCTCGTCGAGTGGGTACTAGAAAATAAATTAAAATTGCACGCCAGACGATGGCAAGCAGGCGAATGGTCGAAAATCCAATTATTGGTTAGATTAAACAATAAACCAAATCAACGGAAAATCTAGAATAAATTCACAGTCATAATTTTTAAGTCCAAACCCACCAAATTTCATGGGGGGATCGATAAGTTGCAAAATAAAAATACCATAAAAAATCGGAAGGTATTTATGACTCAACCTAATATTTATGCGTATCCACCGGTGCAATTTTTTTAAGATATTATACCTTTCACAAGGTTAATAAAATTGTAATGTTTAGCCGAAAACTAAAAATATCATCTAAGAAAAATAAGTGAAAGCGCCCAGTGTAAATATTTAATTGGTTATCCGTAGGCCGATATTTTTCTTTATATTAAAAAAGCGTGCAGCGAAATTTCTTTATTAAAAATGTAATATATCAAAAAAAATATTTATTATAATTAAATATGTGGTTTTATTAACTAATGCTGACTCTTACCATAAATGTCTTAATTTAATTAAAAAATAATAATTTCTGGGGGGCGGCTGTAGGGCGCTCCCGCCTCGAAGGGAATCGCTGATCCAAAACATTTTTTAAACTTAAATCACAAATCAACTGTTTACAACTGAGGCAAGTTGTCATTAGGCAAACAAATTAAAGAACAGATTTCTACTATTAATTTATTATATTAATTAATATTGTGGTGGTTATTCCACAACGTTTAAAATTAATTTGAGCATTGCAACATTTTTTGCATCCTGGCAACAC